>VMDO01008998.1:0-44440 GCA_007922755.1 Pedetes capensis
AGGGTAAAAATTTTAACAGTACAGAAATTGCCATCATTTCATTGCCTTGATTCTAACTGTTTGTGTCCTAAGATGCAAAAGAAGTCAGTGGCTTTTAACTGTTTACAAATAGAATGTGATTGTAACATGTACAGTTTGGTTGTGTTTGAATTATGAAATTTCTTCAGATATAATAAACCATGACTTTTTGGCTGCTCAAAAAAAAAAAAAATTGTCTTACTTTAATTGTTTTAATAGATAAAACAGATGTTTAACACTAGTGGGTTTTGGCTCCAGCCCGGCAAGGTCTCCAAGCCCTGCCTTAACACTAGGTGAAGTCCCAGGGCTCTCGGGGTTAGAGTGAGAGCTGGTGGGTGGCGCTGAAGAAGGATCTTGGGAGCCTTCTTATTATGAAAATAGACAAGGGTTTTATTTAGCTGCTCTGGCAAGGGAGAACAGGAACAAGCCAAAAGATGTTACTGGCACCGATGGTCTGCGCTGGAATTGAATCTTGTGGCTCGCCTTCTCTACTCTCCTCTTCTCCTGGCAGGGGGAAGAATTGGAGAGTGCTTTGGTCTTGCTTGAAGCCTTTGTCACTTTGGAGGCCCTAGTCTTGACATGGAGTCTTGCTTGAAGATCTTATTGATGTTGAGGAGATGAGTCTCAGGAGTACAGTGAGGTGGTTGGGATGATGGGTGGAGACAAGAAATCTGGAGACAAGAGGTTACCGAGGGCCAGGGGCCCCTGAGGGCCAGAGGACCATAGGGCCCCTGAGCACCATGGGACCTAAGGACCTTGAGGATAGTTAGTGGCTTGCTTATATATACTCCAAGAGGGGGGTGAAACTGGGGACTGGCCAGTCATGGCAGGGCTTGCACCGAGAGTAACTGTCACTCACTGCCATGCAAATAAAGGCTTGTAATTGAGCACTTTTGGTAGGTGGATAAGGTGTGGGCCCTGCCAATCATGGGAGTCCCTTTACCGACCAATCATGGGGGTATGTGTGACTAATCAGAGTGAAGGTGGTCACTCCAGAGCTCGAATGGTTAGGGGTCATCTTGGGTTACACAATGGGAGAGGTAGCAGTGAAGGACCACAGTGTAGGACAACGGTCACTTGCCCTAGAGGACAGAGGTCAGTCCTGCAAGTGTACCAGATGGGCCCCTACTTTGGTGGTACACTCTTGGATCCCCAACATAACACTAACAGGACAAATGAATGTATGCTCAGAAATTCAAACAAATCTTAAAAGACATAAAAATATACCTGACATTCATATTATAATTTGACATCACATGCTTACTGCTTATTGGGATATTTCATTGTTTATCAAAATAAAATAAATAAGAGGATGGGGTGTAGGTCAGTGGGGAACCTCTCACCTAGCATGTGCAATCCCTAGTACTGAAGAAAATTTAAAAAAAGAAAGAAGAAAAAGAAGAGAAAAAGAAAAAAGAAAGAAAGAGAAAGAAAGAGAGAAAAGTGGGAAACAAAGAAACAAGCAAAAGCTCAAAAATAATTCTCAGTTTACTAAACCTTAGAGAAAACTATGTGATCATTTCATCTGGAGAAAAAAGTGGAACACAATCCTCTAAGGTTCTCAAGAAATGTTAACAACCTTTCCTCCCATCATCTTCAGCAAGGTGGTGTTCATACAGGTCTCCTGAGCAGAAGTGATTTGTCTAGTATAGTCTGTGTCAAGTGAGTTTATAACTAGAGTGACCATGATTTTTTTCTACCATTCATAAGGACAAGAGAAACTCTGATTTTCATAGATGTTAATAAATCACAGAAAATTCTACATAGCTGTCTTCAATGAAAGATTAAGATTTATAATAGTATATATTCCTTGATGCCAGTGGTAGCCAGTGTAAATCAAAGATCCTGAGCCTGCAATTTTATAATAGGCCAATTTGTTGGCAAAACAACACAATAACCAAAAACTAAAATAAAAGAAACAATAATAAAATCAACAACAAGAAAAAAAACTATATCCTTTTTAGTTAATCCATACTTATTTCACCATATTCTTAGGAAAGTCATAGTTGCCTGTTAGGATGCCAACTTTTTGAGCATTTTTCTCTGATGTTTCTCCTTGATTACACTCTGACTGTACTGTTGTGCTCTGATTTCACCCCTCCTTTGCTACTCTTATGCACCACATACTACGTTGTTCTCAATATTCTGAATTCTCCCTCTACAGATTGTTTTCCTCATTCCTTCTTAGAGATATAAATCTGAGCCTGCATTCATTCTTTAATCTAGTATCTACTAATTTGACTTTGAAGTTGAATTTTTCTCATTCAAATTTTGGCATTTTCAGGGAAATATCTGGCCAATCTAACCCATTTGTTTCTTTTCAATACTCTAATACTTTACCATATTAAAATAATTTTGAGGTTGATTTTTAAATTAATGTCATGTATTTTAGGGAATGAAGCTATCCAGAGATACCATGTTTTAAGAGCAATATGCCCACTTAGAATTAGAACAAAGAGTGTCAGTAGAATTTACTGTTAATTATATGGTATCCTATATTGCCTAATTTGTCTGTAAATGTATAACACACCCAAATAGAAATAAACTTTAATAAGGTACCATTTGGCAATGCTTACCCATCCTATCTATACTTAATAGCACAATTTTGAATAGTTTCTAACATCTTTATCTGTAAGGATATCTAAAAATACTCTTCAGTTTGGATTTCCCTAAAAATAAAATGATTAAAATGCACTATGAACAAGGCATGATGGTGGATGCCTATAATCTCAGGAACTCAGAAGGCAGAGGCAGGAGAATCACAAGTTCAAGGCCAGAGGCAGCTTGTGCAACTTAGTGAGACCATGTTTCAAAAATTAAAAAAAAAAAAATTAAAATTAAAAAATGGCCTGGGGATGCAGACCAGTATGTGCAAGGTCCTGGGTTCAACTTGCCTGTAATGCCAAATAAAGAAAGAAAGAAAAAGAAAGAAAGAGAAAGAAAGAAAGAAAGAGAGTCTCTATGAAATAAACTCCATACACATTGCTAAACATTTAAATGTAATTCTTAATTTCTGTAACTGCAATTGCATAGTTTTTAAGCAAAAATGTTTATCATAATTTCTTTTTATATTCTATGATCTTAGAGGCTTTAACTGTCACAGTGATGTAAAAGATGTAAAATCTGGGAGGGATTTTCTCTTTTTCTCTGCATTATCTGAAAAATGCTCACACTATTGTTTTCAGTTATTCCTAAATGTGCCCTAGCATATGTCTCTCTCATTTTTACTCTCTGGAACATCAAGAAGGAATTTAATTTTCTTGACTTTTTAAACAGAAAAGAATAACTACCATTTAACATACATTCAAGAAATTCCATGTTTATGTGAAGTCATTAATTGTCATTTGAGTGTATGTGTGAGCATATGTGAGTGTGTATGTGTATGTTATAAATAATAAACATCCTGGATTATGCCCAAGACCCATGTTTTATCTCTTCTTCCCCTTATTCTCATTAAGTTGGGCTTACTTTGATGTTTTATTCTTTTATGGCATCATAAGTACATTAACCTGGAATTTGTAGATAAGCATTTCAAGTGAGAACACTTGTTTTGGCTTTTCCTGACCCTTTCTTCTGGCATTTCTTACTAACTCATTTATTGAGTGTGAGAATTCAAAAAAGACATACAGTGATGCCTGACTGATTCATAACCTTTGCTCTAGAAATTTAGTGTTTTTCATGCCACTCGTTATGCACAGAGAAGCAAAAGTGAGTAAGACATGATAAAATCTCAAAGGGTTCACTTTGTACTCAAAATATGGGGAAAAGTGAGACAAGGCAATGATATTTGAGATGGATGGATTTTAAAACTTGCTACATTTCCATAAGAGGAGATTCTGTGAAGATAATTTTAAATGATGTCCATAATGTGATTATTTGTAAAGCATAGACTAGAACAATCTAGGTAAAAAATAGAGTAATAGTGATATATATTATGTTACATTCTGTTGTAATTAAACACAAATCTATTAACTCAAGAAATTACTCAGGTATAGTGTGCTTGCTAAAAATTATAGGAGATAAATAACTATTAATTCCTTTAGGAAGACTTGATAAAAGATATCTCTTGGAGGTAGGATATACAGAATTTTACTTTCTTTTTAATATATGTATGCATTTTAAAGATGTATCTTGTAATTTTAACAAATATCTATAAAGAGATATGTGTAGGGCTTCTATTTTATGACACTATACTAACAGTTCTGAAACTAGCATGACTTAGAATTGGAGGCAAAGGAACTTGAAGAATTAAAAAGCAAGAAAGAGACAACATAAGACAAAATGAGGGTAGTAATATCTAGAATAGAAACAAGAGGACAAATACATGAACTATTGGGAGAGGAATGAGAAGAAAAGAAATAGCAAAAATACTTGACTGGCACTGAATATGATCAGTAAAGAATCAAAGACACATTCAAGGTATTTAGTCTAATAACAGGAAATACAAAGATACTAGTTACAGTTGAAAGAAAAGAAAAATAGTGAGAATACGTGATGCATTTTCTTTTTTGAGATTTAGGTGTTGGTAGCATAACCAAGCAAATTCTAGAACAATATTGAAAACACAATTCTGGGTTTCAGACAAGTTAGAATTCCAGATAAATATGAAAGTATCATCATAACAGACCCAATTAGACCAAACAGAATGTATACGGAAGATGTAAGTGCAGACAAAGTTGGATTAGTGTGGAATTATATGTGGAAAATATGTGGAAAAATACCTCCATGTTATTTTTCTTCTGCCATGAAGTATGACCCCTTCTCAGAATAATGGTTTTAATTGCATAAAACAAAATACACAGAATGAAAATGATGACCAATTATTTTAAAATATAACTATCAAAATAACTTAAATATGATGTAGTTATATATGCTTATGAATACATTTGAAAACAAAAGTTAGTGGTGGGTCAAATAACTGGTATAATTTTAGTATAATGATCGTTCTAAACAATTATTTAAGGAGATATAAAACTATGATGTGATGTAAACCATCTATGTTTTCCAGTGGTCATCAAAGTCATATGCACCTCTATACCATCATTATTTGTAGCCTACATTAATACTTTAAGAAAATGATAATTATCTGTTAAAAGTTACATGCTCTTTTTCACCATCCAAATCCATGGATCCCTTGAATTATATCCAGTGACTACTCAGTGTACTATGGTTAATGGTTCCTTTAGGGTAGGTCCATATATGTGGTATGAAGGAAGACTGAGATTCCTAAGGCTGATTTCTGACACAGTAAAAAATATTTTGGTAGAGAGGTTTCCTAAGAGGGGATGTTTGTGTCCATGTGTAAGAGTGCTGAAAGCACTCTTTTTTAAGGTCATAAATTCTAGTCCAGAAGGTCAGGCAAATCACTATCTGTATGATCTCGAACAAGTCACTGACTTCTTTGTGTCTCATTCTCTCCATTTTTAATCTGCATGGGATTATTGTGTGAGTTAAATATATTAATATTTGAAGTTGATTTGGCACATGGTCTGGTACCTGTTAAGGACTATAGAAAATACAAAAAGAAATAAATACAATTAGACTAATTCTTTTGCAGAATGAGTCATGCCATTAGTTACAGTTTGCTTCTACCTTGAAGATCTTTTATGACATTGAATGAGAAAAATATTGACTAAGAGATAAAAAACTTCAAACCTCTGAGAGAACAACTCGAGTCCAGTCTCAAAAGAAGATACTTCAAGAACTAGACACTGTTTGAAGCTCAAGGACAGCTGAGAACAGAAATTGAGGTTGGTGATCTGTAGATTTTTTATTTCCTTATGGAGAGTATCAATTGGATGTAAGTAAATGCCAGACACCAAGCCTTTTATTGAATGAGGTGACAGTGAATAAAAAAAGCAAAGAATATGGATTACTTTCATCAAAAGCCAGCCTATGAAAGAAAAGAGACTGAAAGCTTATCAGATTTAACAGAAATGATGTGCGCACAGTGCAGAGTATAGAAGACATCAACAATGGCAGAAAGATGGGAGATATAAGAAAAATTAGATAATTGCAAAACTGTAGTCCTGATTTATGTAGGAACAAATGGAACTCGAGTAGAAAGTTTCACCTTGGAATTAAATGAAGATCAAATCTTCCCACACAGGGGGTAAAAGGCGAAGCAGATGAAGGTAACAAGTATTTTGATCAAATTAGAAAGAAGACATATAGAGCCTAGGCTGAAATCTCTCCTTCTCCCAGAACTATGGCAGCAGAGACATTCAGAAATAAGAATTGGGAGAAGGATAGATGGAAAATTTTAAGTATTTTTAATAATTGCTGTAGGGAACACAACAGATAGCTAATTGGAAATGAATATTAACTATTGCACAATAGTTCTTGAGGTATATCTAAGTGGTAAAGCACTTGTCTAGCAAGTGCAAGGCCCTAGGTCCCATTCCCAGCACTGTAACCACTCAATATAGCAAGCAATCAGTAAATGTTGCCAAGTACTGAGGTCAGACTAAAAAGGATAGAAAAGTATAGTTACATTTTATCCTAGATAGTAATTCCCTAAATAAGCCCTTACTGATCAAGATCCTGTAATGTGTTTACTTATCCCTACCACAAGCTGTCAATAAACCTTGCACTTATTATTTTTTTTCTTCCTTGTTATACCATAAGCATTTCCAAATCTCCTTGTTGCTTGTTTGTATACACACATTTCAAGATTTGGCACATAGAGTGTATTCAATAATTTTTTGTCCTAAATAAATGCTTTTTTTTATTTCCTAGGAGTGCTGTATATTTGAGATGAGTCTATTTCTAACTGTATAGCTTTAATTCTAATTGAAGAATCCACTTCAACTCTAGCAAAGCCAGTTTTCTTATGACCAAATTAATAAACCCATTTTTCTTATTTTATCCTACATTTCTCTCATGTCTGTACATCATCTTTCTTCCTCTTTATATCTGATTTGTTTGTGGATTATAATTGTCCCTTCAGCTTGGACATTATAGCACTTCTTTACTGAGTCTTTTCAATCAGATCTTGGTGGGCATCATGTTCTGCTTCCTTTCCTGCCACATATGATGCAAAAGTTCAACCCAGGGCAAGGAAGCTTGATTGGTTAGCTCCTCCACTAGATGAGCATTGGTTCTAGCAGCAAGTTATAAAAATAGCAAAGAATAAAGAAATTATGTCGCTTATTAAAGATTAGGAATAACCCACTCTGGTATAGGAGAAAAATCTAGAAAGTGAAAAGGTCAGAAAGATCAGAAAGGTATGTATATATGTTGGGTAGAAAGTCAAGAGATGTGAAAAGATGAGTGATCTTCTGAAGAACAAATATAAGAGGAGTACCTAATTGTTACTTTTTATCATTTAATGACCAACACTATAATCCATAAGGCAATTAAATTTCAGTTTAATGCAGAAGCTTCAGGTCTAGATTTGAACTTCTTTTACACTAAAAATTCACAGTTCACCTGCTGTTATTGAATATAAATTGAATTATATTTGCTGCTTTTTCATGAGAGAAATACTATTATGTGTCAAGTACTATGCTTGTGTTTTGTGCCATTCTTGATTACAGTAAAGATCATTTATGATCAAGATCAAACTACTGTGTATAAGAATCTAAGCAGTCCATCTCTTCTATGATCAGAGAGGACATTCAGTGCTCTGTTTTACTTAATAATCTCTTGTCTATTACTTGCTACATGTCAGTTTCTCTTCTAAATGCTTTAACAATGATAATTTATTAAATCTTATTACTTAGCATTTGAATTTATTTTTCCTGGTGTTATATATGAACATTCTAAATAGCAATTCTCCCAAAATATTCCCTTGAAAATGTGACTTAAAAGAAATACAATAAGAATAGAATATAATGAGAATAGTAGTGATCAAATGTTACCATAATGGATAAGTTGGAATCTGTCTCTAACAGCAGTCTCTGAAACCCTCTTGCCTCCTCCCCACCAAAAAAGAACACCTGAATATATTCACCTACTCATTTATTTATGCATACAAATATGCATACTGAGTATTTACTGTATAAAAGCAATGTGTTCCATAATTCTTTATTGGACATTGCATCCATACTCAAGAAATTTATAAAGTAGGAAAACATGTTGGAGCAAAGAATTCAGATAATACAAGAAGGCAAACAATGAAATACAATATATGGAGGCTTGAAAAAAAATTGATAAAATAAAAACAAAGTCCAGAGTATATTGTGTACGTATAAAAGACAAGGGAATGTTTAAGCTGCATATAGGCCCTCCTGTTATTGTAATTCCTTACTATTATACAAGCCAGGAGGGTGTAGAAATGTGGATGGAATTCAGCTGGATCAAGCATTACCTGGGCTAAAATGATGTGTTAACAATTGTTAGGGGAAAATCATTCGCTAAACTATCAAGAAAATGCAGCCTCTCCAGTAAAAGGAAACTTTGTCCACTAGTTTCCAGTGGCAAAATCGTCTACCAGGACTATATTTTTTGTTTGTTTTACTGTTTTTGAATTTTGATTGCTGTAAGAACTAGAAATATCTTTCATCTCCAGCTGGCAATAAAGCTATTCTCCATTTTCCAACTTGGATTGCTATAATCCCCTTTAATGAGTCTACCATAGCTCCCTCTCCAGAGCCTCCGATCGGATCAAAATATTGTCCTTAGCCAGAGAAGCAGTAGAACACCATGGTCTCTTGATACAATGCTTTTTTTCAATAGCTGCTGCTTGATTTCAGTTCTAAGAGGTGTTTTGAAAGGTTAAATAAATGATGAGCCTTGAAAACTCATGAACTTTATTTTCTTTCCTCTACTTTAGCAGAATGAAAACAGTAACTCTATTAAATAAAGAGGGGGAAAATTATAGAAGACCCCATATTATCGGCTTGGCACAATAAGGAAACAGCAATCATTTTTATAGGCATCACTGAATTGTTTCTCAGCCTCAATCAATATTTTATGTTATCTAAAATTAAAAATACTAATAAATGGATTATTGAATGAAGAAATACTCAATAGTTAGCTGGGTTACAAGTTCCTAAATGTAACATCTGCTTCCTTTTTTAACAATAACATATGAATGAAAAGTCATCTCTGCTTTCAGGAATGTTGGTAATCTTGCATGTCACACAAGCAAGTCTGCAATTAACAACATTCCAAAATAAACTGAAAATGTCATTTGAATAAATAGCTCATGGAAATTGAATTAATATAGATAATCACAGCCTCTTTTTGAGAAAAGCATTAGACATATTTGGATGTTTATGTTTACCATAATTGAATGAATATTTTCACACAATCAATGACAGAAGAAATGAATTCACATATTCATTGTATATAATTGTATGTTTCCCTTATTCAGTCATTCACTATAAATGACTTGTCAAATTTTGCCATTTGTAGCACCTGTAGCAGGTAAATGGGTTCCAAGAAAGGAGGTCCAAAATAGTAGATAAAAGCTGGCCTTTGATGTGGCTATGGAATTTCATCTTGGAGGAGTACAGCGTATGACTGGATTTTTCAAGGACTTTCTGTTCATTCTTTCCTTATACTCAGGCCAAAATTATGTAGAAGAAACTGGGTATTTGTAGTGTTTTGAAACAATAAGGAAACAAGTTATGAAGGGATTGTTTTTGCATTTCTTACATATTAGACCAAATATAGAAAAGAAAATGTTCCCTATTCACCTCAGCAATATTATATCTCCTGCTATTTGATTTGTTAAAGCAAGCTTGATAAAGCTCAAGTTATTAACTAAAACAAAATAAAACCAACAAAATACTCAAAATCACAGGATATTTCACAGAAAATTCACAGGGCCAAAATAACACCATCTGAATATCACTACAATTGCTGAATGATCAATTGGCAAAGAAACTTTCAGTGGACACAAAATTATAGTTTTAGTTCACAACCTTCATTAAGTTTTGGAAATTTAAATGTTACTCATAAAGATATAGCATATAAGCTGTAGCCAAACTGAATAGATGCATTTAGAATATTTCAAATAAATATTTAAAATATTTTCCAATATTTGTTATGAGGGATGAAAATATTCTCTTAACAAAAATAGATTTCCTGGTTGGTTTTATTGCATATGTATTAAATTTGATCTGTTCATTTTCTTCAGATTTATTATTAACAATAACATGGTAACCCATCAAATATACAAGTTTCATACTATGTAAATCTTTCAAGGCTACATAGTTACCAATCAATATAATATATTCAGCCACATTTTCCTACCTACTAGGTAAAAAGGTGGCCAAGGGATTGGAAAAAAGGAAGAAAGGAAAGAAGGAGGGGAAAAAAATGGAAGCAGCAGTAATGAAAGGAGAGGGAAAGAAGGAAAGAAAAGCAGGTACCTACCAGAGCATTACAAATTCTTTTTGGCCAAGAGTCAAATTAATACATATATTGAAAATCCCAGTAAAGATTTATCAGTAAACCATGGGTAGAATTGAGTTTCAGGAGGAATACCCTATTTTTATTGAAGATTTGTAATATTTTAGCAATTGGCTGCTGAGTTTCCTTTTAATGTTTGGTAATTCTGTATTTTATAAATCTTGGTGAACTGGGATTTAGCTCAGTTGGTAGAGTGCTGCTCTTATCCCCAGCACTGCAAAAACAGGAGAAGGACATGGCAATCCACTCCTGAAGTAATCCTGAAACAAGCAGACACTGAAAACCCTATGGGAGTCGCTATGAGTTGGATTCAACTACCATAAGTCTTGGAGGTGGTAGAAGGTCATTTTCCTTTAGAAAAGGATGAGAATTCTGGCTTTCCCAGTTAGTGACCATGTGACACCAGGTCCATAAATCAGAGGCAATAAGTTTAGTCTTAGTGTTGGGCCATGGATCTATCTGTCTCTCTGTCTGTCTGTATGCCTTTCTAGTGGCTGCAGTAGGAATTTTTGAAAGACCAAGTTCTCTGTGAAGCAGGTTTTGTGATTTGTTTTTTAGTTGGAAGCTCACATTCCTAGGATCTTTGTGGGAATTCTTTGAGGCCTGGGTAAAGGATGTGCTCCTCTGAGAGGTTATGACACAGACTGTTTCCACCGGCACAACCTTGGTCATAAGAATGTGGGAACTGCCAACAAACCAGTTTGACTAATCTGTTAAATAGTGCCTTAAATAGGCTTGTATTTAAAGAGCCATTAGCATGGTTTTCTGGCCTTTTTCCTGCTTGTCAGTGAACCTCATTAAAACTCTAGGATTATACTTTAATAGTATCTAGAGGTGGAGATGAAAAATATTAGACAATAGGGAACTATAGTTGTCAATATTCACTTTCTGATTTTCACTGGCATATGTTGTCTAGTTGAAGTCTATTCTATATCTCCTATAGGACTTTTTTTTCCCCTGCAGGGCAACTTCTCAAATTGAATCAACTGTAAATTCTAATTGGTATATTCCCACATGGATTTTGTATAGAAGCCACAAATTCATGCTTCATCATTTTTTAAGAAACACATTTTTTTGGTACTTACTTTTTGGTAAGAATTTGATTATATGCTTATGAGTGGAATTGCTGGTCTTATGGTATCTTATTGCAAGTTTTCCATGATGGTTGTACCAACTTACGTTCTGAGTCATGTGTGAGAGCCCAATCATGCAAAGATAAAGTCATCTTCATCAATATTTAGACTTTTCAGTCTTTTCCATTTTAGCCATTCTGTTGAGAATGTAGAATCATTTCATCACAATTTTTGCTGGCATTTCTTTGAAAACTTATGAGGTCAACTAGTCTTCATATGTTTATTAGCTTTTTTAAAAACCTCAGTTGTAAAGTATTTGTTCATTTATTTCCCTACTTATGATTGGGCTACCTATGTTTTTTAAAGGAACTCTTTATGTATTGGATATAAGCTCTCTATTGATATGTATGCTGTATAAAACTTTTATATTGTAGCTTGACTTTGATTAATAAAATGTTTTAATTTTATTTTAATAAATTGCCTTGTGTATTTAAGATTAGATATTTTGGTGTTATTATTTTTAAAATATTTTCTTACTCTTGAAGTCTTGAAGATATTCTTTCACAATCTACCAAAATTGATTTTATGTATGGTATATAGGAGATTTAAAGATTCATTTTATTCTGTATATACATCCAGTTGATCCAGGACCATTTTTGAAAAAAGAAAATATTTCCACACTACTCTTCAGTCAACTTTACCATACATCAATTTTTTTTGTAGTATTTAGAGGCTGAACCCAAGGTCTTGCACGTAGATTGCAAGTGTTTTACCACTGAGCTCTACCCACCTTCCATTTTTTATTTTTTATTTTGAGTCGGGGTCTTGCTAAGTTACACAGGCTGCCTCTGACCTTGAACTCTCAATTTTCCTGTCTCAGCCTCTGATTACAGGTATGCACCAATGTGCCTGTCTACAAATCAAACGTCTTATGAGTTTTTCGGTTGCTTTTGTTCTGTTATTTATATTGATGGTATTTATGTCAAAGCCACAATGGACTGATTTGTGTAGTGTTATAATAAATCTTGTATTTACAATAGTAAGACCTCCAATTTTGTTCCATAATATTGTCTTTAAATTTGAAATATACCTTTTAGAATTACTTCAAATTTTGACTAAACAACTTGCTGCAGTATTGATGATCATCATCTTGAATCTATAGATCAACTTTGGTATAAGCATATCTTCATAATATTAACATTAGCATGTTAAATCTTGATGTGTTGGTTTTTTTTTTCCCTAAAGTTTCCTCAATAATGTTACAGTTTTGGATATAGAAGTCTTAACAGATCTTTTGTGATGGTTACTTCTGTGGATATGTTTTCTGAAACTTTTACGTTAAACATTTTAAAAATTTATTTTCTAAATTGTTGCTATCAATGTATAGCAATATGATTTTTACACACTTCTACAATCTAGTGATCTTGTTTGATTTTATATATTAATTCTAATAGTTTATCTGAATTTTAAAATTTTTTCTGTAAACTCAATCAAGTCACTTGATACAAAAAAAGAAAGATTTTTTTCCCCTCCCTATTCTTACACCTTTTTTTGGCCTAATTGTTCTGGTTAAGATCTCCAAGACAAGACTGAATAAAAATGGTGAGAACCAGTATTCCCACTTAGTTTCTGATTGCAGAGATACGACTCTATATTTAAACCTTAAATATAACATTTGTGTAGCATATATGTGCATGTTTTTATTTAGAATAATGTTGTCCCTGTTTAGTGCTAGATTCCTAGAGTTTTTATTATAAAAAGGATTTGGTTATGTTATTTCTTGGTTTATTAAGACAATAATGTATCTTTATTTATATGATAAAGTGGTTGGTTTTTATTTTTAACTGAAACTTTATTCAATTATGGAACCAAATAAAATACAAAATATTAAGTTTAAAAGTTTGCATCTCAGTTTCTGCACACTTTGAACACTTTAATCAGACAGACCTTTTGTATTTAGTGCATGAATGTTTTCCTATCAAGCCTATTTTTTAAAAAAACTTGCAAATGTTGGTGGGGTACAGAGTAATAAGTCATTTGCTGCATCCATTACACAACTATTAAATCACTTTTGCTTATACATTCATCATCTTACATATTTTATAGAACAGTATAAACTGAAGAAAAAAGTAGGAATTTTAATATGTAATGAGTTCTCAAATGAAGTTCATAAGGCCATGAAACACATGAAAAAGAGCTCAATATCCCTAGCCACTATGGAAATGTAAATCAAAACAACTCTGAGGTTCCACCTTACTCCAGTAAGAATGGCCAAGATCAGTAAAACAAATAACAACAAATGCTGGTGAGTATGTGGAGAAAGGGAACCCTTTTATACTGCTGGTGGTGTATAAATTGGTTCAACCACTTTAGAAATCAATATGGAGATACCCCAGAAAAGTAAAAATAGAACTACCATATGACCCAGTTATACCACTACTGAAATATACCCAAAGGGAGATGAATCATCATACCACAGAGACACCTGCCTCTCCATATTCAATGCAGCACTTTTCACAATATCAAGGATATGGAGTCAACCAAAGTGCCCATCAACAGAAGAATGGACAAAAAAATTATGGTACATATACACAATGGAATACTACCCAGCAATTTAAAAAAATGAAGTAATGTCATTTGCAGCAAAATGGATTGAATTGGAGAACATCATCTTAAGCACAAAAAGAGAAATACCATATGTTGTTACTCATGTGGGGGCTGAATCAAACTTAAAGGAAGAAAAAAATACTATACATAAATTGAAACATAAAAAACGCACAATTAAACTTAGTGTAGAAGGGATAATTTAAGGAGTGGAAAGAAGGAGGGAAGGATCTAGTGCATGGAAGCAAAGATTGGAAAAGATGGGAAGGGGAGGAGGGTCAATGAGGAGAGATGATGGGGGAGAGGTGAATCTCAATGTAAACAGCACAACTTTATGATTATGTTGGAAAAATAGGGGAAGATAGAAAAAATATAAAACCTACTAGAATATCTAAAATAAAAAATTATAATACCAAATTCTGGCAATAAGGCAAACAGACTAGATCAGTCATGTAATACTACTGAGAATATCAAAAGGTAGATAATTATAGAAAAAAAATTGGACTTAGATCAAAATAGGGACACCCACACCCACACCCACACCCACACACACACACGCACACACGCACGCACGCACGCAAGTAGGCAAGTAGGCAAGTAGGGCCAGGCGCGGTGGTGCACGCCTATAATCCCAGCAGCTTGGGAGGCGGAGGCAGAAGGATCGCAAGTTCAAGACCAGAGGCAGCAGTCTGCATAACATAGTGAGGCCCTGTCTCAAAAACGTAAGAAAATGGACTGAGGGTGCAGCTCAGTGGTCCTGCACTTGCAGAGCATGCAAGCGCAGGGCCTTGGGTTCAACCCCCAGTACCGCAAAAAAAAAAAAAAAAAAAAAAAAAAAAAAAAAAAAAAAAAAAAAAAAAAAAAAAAAAAAAGGACGTGCAAGTAGGAAAGAGACCATTGGGAGAGTGGGGATGGGGGAAGGAGGATCATGAGAGGGTAAGGGAAAAGTTATGTGAGCAATGTACAATGAAATGCATATATGGAAATATCATGAGACCCATTAAATTATACATTAAAAATAACTAATAAAAAAGTTAAAAATATGTAATGAGAATCATGCAATCATGGGTTACATTTTCATTGATTTATTTCTTCACCCTTTTTCATTTTTTAATATAGTTGCATCCTATATTTGGAGATTTTTCTTTCCCTCTTTACTTTCTACATTGTTTCCCCTCCCCTTTCCCTCTTCCTCAACCTCTGGTCCCACCCACTGATACCTTCCCCCCTTCTTTCTGATTTGCTTGTGTTTTCCATTCTTAGATAGATATGATTGTGTGTGTGTGTGTGTGTGTGTATTTACATATGTATATAATTTTTTTCTTCCTTTGAGTTAGATTTAGCTCCCACATATGAGTGAGAACGTATGTTATTTCTCTTTTTGAGTTTGGGTTAATTTGCTTAAAATGATGTGATCTATTTCCATCAATTTTTGCTGCCAATGACATAATTTCATTCTTCTTTATTGCTAAGTAATATTCCATTGTGTATATACCACAATTTTTCAATACATTTTTCTGTCGATGGACATCTTAGTTGATTTTTCACACCTTTGCAACTGTGAAGAGTGCTGCACTAAATATGGACATGCAAGTATCTTTGTGGGATGACTTATCTTCCCCTGGGTATATTCCCAGGAGTGGTATAGCTAGGTCATATGAGTAGTTGTTTTAAAAAATGTTAAGTCAACATTATCTCATTAAAATGAACTGTAAGTTTTTGTAATATATTTTATCCTTTAATACAGTGCTGGGTATAGTTTGTTACTATGTTGCTTAGGATTTTTATATCTCTATACAGATGATATCCATTTTTGTAATATTTGTATCAAGTTTGATACCAAAGTAATGCTTACTAAAATGAGTTGAGAAATGTTTCTCTTTTCTTTGCTCTTCCTGGGAGATGAATACATTGTGTTACACACTATTTAGGTTTTTTGAAAGATTTCATCAGGTACATCATTCGGGCCTGGAGGCTTTTGGTTGGAGAGGTTTTTAGTTTGGATTTTATTTCTTTGGTATACTTAATAAATACATTTTAATAGACTAGATTTTGTCATGTCAGTTATGGCAAATCTTGTATTTTCTACCCATTTGTTAACTTAATAAATATTTTCAAAGTAATTGGCAAAAGGATGATTATAATACTCTCTTACTGACTTTTCTATGGAACAATAGCAGCTTTCTTTTGTTGAGTGTGCAAAGAATTTTTTTATCCTTTTAGTTTCAGTATTTTTAAAGTTCAGTAGTGTCTGTCTTGTGAGCCCATTTAGACAATAATACTCATACCTAGGGATTACTTTTGTCTCTTACTTTCCAAGATGAGTTTTTATTTTAAATAGAATGTCTTACTGAAAATATTTCTTAAACATTAAAATTACTAAAAGTCTCTATTAGGAATGATGGCCTTGGTAGAAAGAACTAATCATACATCTATAGATAGTTATGATGAGGACATATGGTATACATAGAAGAGAATCTGCCAAAAAACCCAAGTGATGCAAGAGGAGAAACAAGTATATTATAATTTTTGTCTAAGGATTTTAAGAAATTTCCTAGATGGGAAATAAGTATCTGAACTTCACTATATAAAATACATTCATACTTATGCAATTGTTTTCTTTATAGCAAAGTACATACAGATACCATTTGTCATGGTTTGAGTATAAATTATCCCCCAAATGTCATATACTTTAACATGTATCCCCAGATGATGGCACTGTCCTGAAAGGTTGTGGAACTTTGGGAGGTCTACCTTGGAGCAAGTAACTCCCTGTGTGCAGACTTTGGACGTTTTTATCCCATATCCATAGCCCAGATACCTCATCTCTTTGTGGTCCACTATGTTATGAGGTCATCTGACACAGGCCCTGCTGTCACTGACATGCCTGCCCCACTGCCATTATGGACTGATTCTTTATGAGCTCTTAATAAACTTCTTCCCCCATAAGTTTGTTTGGGTTGGTTTTTCTGTTACAGCAACAACAGCTGACTAATACATTTGATAAAGTTGCTGTAGTCATTCACAGATAATCACTTCACTGTCTTTAGAAGGTTGAAATTAACAAATTAGACAACATTGTTGAGGCTATGGGAGAAAAGAACTAATACAAATATAATTGAAAAATAATACTTTGACTGGTTTATGTAAGGCAGAGGCAAAAAGAAAACTATGCAAAAGGATTATAAGACAATGTGATATGCATTTTTCTACAACCACTCCAACTAGCATCCGATCTGATTAGTCTTGGAAGCTAAGGAGTGTCAGGTCTGGTTGTCCTTGGATTGGAGACAGCTTGTGAATACTGGGTGCTGTAGTTTAGGGAGAAGGACCTGGCATCCCACTCCTGAAGCAATCAGCCATCAAAAACCCAATGAATAAGAAAGAAGTATTAACAATAGTGCCCAACATAGCCCAGTGTTGGGGAATGTTTTGTTCTGTTGTACATAGGATTGCTATGAGTAGGACCCAACTCAATGGCATCTAACAACAACAACTATGCATTTACATTTATATAATTTAAATGTACTGATTATGTTTTGTACAATAGAAAAATAATAGCTTAATTTTATGGTGTGAGAAACAAATTATAATTCTGGGCTAGAAAAGAAGTTGTTTCAGAAGAACTCAGAAATTAAATTATGAGTCTTTGTATCCACTGGACTTGGTAAAGGTCACCAATGATGCTGGGAAGGAGTTGTTTCAATGGAGAAGTGTGGAAGTTGAGAAAGAATACATGAGAGAGGAAGAAATGGAAACAAATGAAATAAATCAAGAAGCACAAGAAGCTTGACTTTGAGGTAAAGAAGAAAGGTAGTTTAGAAACTAGAAAGTAGCACAGGATCAAGGGACAACCATGACTTTTTTCTTTTTAATTAGGGGACTCAATTATACAAATATACATATAAGTCATATATGTGGCATATGTGTATAAATATAAATACATAAATAGTAGAATAAGTCAACAGAGTGTTTAAGAGGGGAAAAATAAATTGGTGAAGTTGAATCAGTAATCACAGAGAAGATACAAGTGGATAAGGTTCAGTTTTAAACAGAATGAAGGAGGCAAGTATAGAAGGATGGATATGGATACTGTGTCTAAATAGCATTAGGTAAGAGGAAAACAGAAGGCAAGTGTTATGGGTTGAATGTAACCCCTCAAATTCAGAGTTTAGCCTTGTAATAGTATTAAGAGGTAGAGCCTGTACAAGGTGATTAGGCTATGCATGTTCCTCGTTCATGATGGGTTTAGATGACTTTATAATGTAGCTTGAAAAGGGTGCTCATCCCTTTTGTCCTTCTGCCTTCAGCCATGGGAGGACCTAGATTTCTCTTCGAGAAGATTCAGTGTTCCAGGTGCCACCAGAGACCAGACCTTCACCATACAACAAACTCATCGGGGCCTTCACCTCAGATCCTCCAGCTTCAATAACTGTTAGGGTTGAACTTCTGTTCTTTATAAATTACCCAGTCTAGATATTCTGCCACAGCAGGACAAACTAAGACAGTAAGAAAGTTCCCTCTAGTTTGCCTCAGTTTTCTTAGTTAAGTAAGGAAAAAGGTAGTCCATTGAAGGCAAAAAAAAAAAAAAAAAAAAAAAAAAGAAAGAAAGAAAGAAAGAAAGAAAGAAAGAAAGATGCCCCAAGGGTGATGACAAAGTTCAAAATACCTTCTGAGAAGAAGGAAGATTAGGTTGAATAAAGATGAAGGCAAAAATTGTTCTGCAGTGTTAAGAGGTCCATGTGGGGTCAAAGTGTAAAAGTCTAGAGAAAGCAGCATTCTTTAAATTTTCCCTTCAGGCATAACATATGCAAGACTACACAAAAAGAAGTTAAATAAAATACATATTGGGAATAAAATAAAACCCATCATATTTACATAAACATTTATTGAACAGTTATAATTTGTTTAGCAGTTAATCAATGATAGCTTAACATGAAAGGAAATAAAAAATAATAAATGAACCACTTTCAGGCTCAGTCCACTGGGTGGATACTATGGACTATCTGCCCCTCTCAGTAGCTATCAGATCCTTGATCTAAGTGCTTCTCAAACTTTGAGCATCATTCAATACAGCTGTGGATTAAGTTGAACCATAGATTCAAGTCACCTGCTCAGAGACAGAACCCATGATTTGGCATTTCTAACAGATTCCCAGACACTGCTTGCTGGTCCATGAGCTACAATGATTTCAGCCTACAATGCAGGCCCTACGTGGTACACAAGAACATTAAAGTGAAAATAATGTATTTTATTAAGTAAGTGCTTTTGCTACTTACTAATTGGTGTGTTTTAAAAATTACAATTTCTTTCAATTGTTAATGACTTATATTTCCCTGTGGGTATTTGTCATTTTATTACATGGCTTCATATCAAAAGCAGCAGTGATACTCACAGACAATGTAACCCACATGCTATTAATAACCACTTGTGGACGGAGTATTTTTTCAGTATTTCTAAGCACAGATGATAGCTTCCGCTTCTCTCTACTTCTCCCCTATACTCAGAATACCAAATGGAATTAGGCAAAAACAATTGTTCAATGTTGAACCAATGTATACCTTATCTTAGATTTATTTTAATGTAGAGATCTGTTTACTTTAATCTATTTATATGGCATTTTTTTCATACTCATGTAAAATGAAGTAGCTCTGCATCCCTGCCCCCTGCACATGCCAGAGCTAAGGCTCAAAGACAGAGTTCTTTTCATTTTAGGCCTTTTATTTTATTTTATTTCATTTATTATTTATTCATTTAGCAGTACTTGGGAGTTGAACACAAGTTCCTCACACATTCTTTGCAAGTGCTCTACCACTGAGCTGCCCCCTGAGCCCATTTTTCACTTTTTATTATGAGACGGAGTCTCACTAAATTACACAGACTGCATCTGGCCTTGAACTTGCAATCTTCCCAAGCTGCTGGGGTTACAGTTGTGTACTAACATACCCAGCCATTTTAGACCTTTTAGATTAATTGGAGAAGTTCTCACTAAACTGGTGGGAAGGCTTCAGTTATATGCAACATCCTAAAGGATTTCAAATTTCATTGGTTTGGGAATGGGAAAATTTCTAACTTTTTAGAGTTACTGTTATTTTGGTTCAGAAGTTACAGAAGAATTTTACCCTTATTTTGGTTCAGAAGTTACATGTTCTATTGGTTATAGAGTTATGAGCATTCATATTTCACTAGAAATACCCACCACCTCAAAGAGATAATGGAAAATGGATTACAATTTCCTACACTTCTATGTGGACACAGACCACAGAATTTGTTACAAAACAAATGGAAATTTTAGTATCCATGTTCTCAATAAGCATTTAATATCACAAAAACATAGAGGAAATTTCAACTGGAGAATTACTTCATTTATTCACTAGTTTAGTCTACTCATTCTAAAACATAAAAGGAGCTATGAAGGCAATTGAGACATAGGAAATGAATTTTGGAATCATGTAACTATGGAGTTTCTTCTGATCTTTATTTCAGTGGTTTAAACATGTGGCTATATCAAGTAACTATAGGGAACATCAAAATAATAACACTTGTCACTGTGTGTCTAGAACAAGTCAGGCACAATATAAGGTGTATATATACACTTATAGCCTGCAGCTGTAGCTCTGTGGCATCCAATCCCGTTAGATCTCGGAAGCTAAGCAGGGTCGGGCCTGGTTAGTACCTGGATGGGAGACCACCTGGGAACACCAGAAGCTGTAGGCTTGGGAGAAGGACCTGGCAACCCCCTCCCAAAAATCAATCTGCCACTGAAAACCCTATGAACAGCAGAGAAGCACTGGCAATAGTGTTTCCCCTGTTGTACAGAGGGTCGCTATGAGTCGGATACTGACTCGATGGCACCTAACAACAACAACAATACACTTACATGCATTATTTGGATGAATTCTGTCAATAAAATTGGGCATATGCTTAGATTTTTTTTTTTTATTTTACAGTCAAAAAAGGAAGCCAGTGTAAAACAATGTCAAACTCTAAGCCAGGTTTCTTTTATATTAAAATCGATAAATGTTTTACTTTTTCATATAGTGATGTAATAAGAGATTATCATAAACCCAGACTTTTAAATTCTGATGTTTAAAGAAAACCTAAGCTACTTCAAATATTTCTCTGCTTTTGATATGGTAAAACTAGTACTTGTTATTAATTCATTGTCATTAGTCAATGCCTGAGCATACTGATTTTTCTTCTATAATACATTCAAACCCTACTATAATATTTAAACTACCGGGGTTATGTTTTAAATTTTCAATCAATGTGATCATTGTGATGTAGCTAACCAAGAACATGAGACCTAGTCATTGATGGCTCAATACTCTGATGACAGGGTAAATTCTGCCACAAAACTGCAATTGGAGCAATTAACAGAGGATATGATGCAGATACCCATGAAAAGCTGTCAGCCAGATTTTTTGAAAACTGATCTATGCAGAGTAGTCATAGAGGAAACATCCGGGAATTTAATACAAGTTGCTGTTGTCATCAAGTTATCCACTGAAATTATATTCTAGAGTACGAATAGTAAATTTCATAGAATTTTTTTACTTATTTACATTTACAATGAAAAAAGTATCTGTTTTTGGAAAAGCTTTTCATTGTATCCTATAAGAATTAGGAAAATGTTTCCCTTTTAGAAGGGCATATTATTTAAGATTGGAATATCCTAAATTGCTTAATGCTTTCATATATTTTAAGTGGTCCCCTAAAATAGGTAATTTAATCAATCAGAATCAACTTGAATAAAGTGGCCTAAAAGAAACATTCATTTGTACTATAGAATTCATGGAACTATTTTTAGCCATTCATTCATAGATTTGGTCTTACATATTGGTTCTCTAAGCAATCTCTAAGCAATTGGTTCTCTAAGCAATGTATTTCACATGCACATATAATTTTATTAAAATTCATTTAAAGAAGCAAAATACTGGGCTGGACAGAGTGGCACATAATGCCAGAGACTCTGGAAGCTGAGGCAGGAGAATTGCAAGTTGGAGGCCAGAGGCAGGCTGCACAACTTTGTGAGACCCTGTCTCAAAATTAAAAGTGAAAAATGGGCTGAGGGTGCAACTCACTGGTTGAGTACATGCAAAGCACATGTAAGGTCCTGGGTTCAACCTCCCAGGAATGCAAAATAAATAAATAAATAAAAATAAAAGCAAAATTAGTAATATTTTACTCAATAAAAATAAATATATTTTTATTTTGTAAATCATACTTGTCAAGCCACAATGTCTATCTTCCTTCTCTAAACAAATATTCAATATCCTTCATTACTGCCAGGGGCGGTGGCGCACGCCTGTAATCCCAGCAGCTCGGGAGGTGGAGGCAGGGGGATCGCAAGTTCGAGACCAGAGGTAGTCTGCGTAACTTAGCGAGACCCTGTTTCAAAAAGTAAAAAAAAACTGGGCTGGAGGCGCAGCTCAGTGGTCCAGCACTTGCACAGCATGCAGGCGCAAGGCCCTGGGTTAAACAACTAGTACAGCAAAAAAAAAAAAAAAAAAAAATCATTACTTTAATAATTTTGAACCCAATTATTTCCAAAGTGTTCCACAGAGGTAGCTGTGTACAACCCTCAGTTGTTGTTATGTTAATAGATCAGTTCATCGTTATTCTTTCACTAACTTAGCTTTTTGTTTACTGAACCTATCTTCAAAGTTTACCTATCAGAATAGTATTATAAATTATTTATATCCAATTGCCAAACAAAGTCAGATTTTAATTTTCTTTAAAAAATTGGTCAACTACATGTCTCAGTCAGTTTTGGATATTCGTGCTAATTTTGTGCAGGGAAAATAGGAATTAGGAATGAATCTGCTTTATGAGAACTGAGAAGACTTCTGAGACAAGCAGAACAGAAGGACTGACCCCTGAGCCAAAGAGGAACCTGTATATGGAAAGGCCAGGTGGCATAGTCTGCAAAAGCAGAAAAATGCAAAAGATTAAGAAAGAAGCAAGTAAATGACGATAACAAAAACCTAACTAAAGAGCCTATGTCCAACCAAAGTTACCAAAACTTGTGAGCAAATTACCATACATGAAAACAGGCAGACAATTATTCCATGAAACAATTTCTTAAGAGGCCAGGGTGGCACACATGTAATCCCAACAATTTGGGAGGCTGAAGCTACCTGCACAATTTAGGGAGACTGTCTCAAAATCAAAAAAGTGAAGTGAAGTTCAGTGGTGGAGCATTTGCCTTGCATATGTGTTGTCCTAGGTTCAATACCCAATCTGAAAGGAAAAAAAAAAGAATTTATTAAGAGACTGCCTATGGGAAGATTGGGAGAAGGACCTGGCAACCCCCTCCCAAAAATCAATCTGCCATTGAAAACCCTATGAACAGCAGAGAAGCACTCACAATAGTGTTTCGCCTGTTGTACAGAGGGTCGCTATATGAGTTGGATACCAACTCGATGGCACCTAACAACAACAACAACATGGGAAGATTAAGGTTTTCTGAGACAAAGTCCATCTCCTCAGACCTACCCACTGTGTAGGGGTCAGAGGCATCAATCTCAGACAGGAGGTACACATACTTTTGTTGTTCCTGATAAAACAACAACAAAGATGGAATTAAAGGCAAGAAATAGAAAGCACACGTCTTGCTTTCCAAACTCAGTGTAAAACTCCAAGACCACACTGCAGTCGGGCTTCCCACAGCAGGAGTTCAGCAAGCCAGCCAGCACAGAATTCCATGTGATACCTCAGGGGCAGCATTCTTTCAGCTAGCACGTCTCCCACCTTGGCTGGCAACAATACCCATAGGTTTGGATTGCTGCCTGCAGGAAACCAGTAGCCCTGGTATAACAAGACTGCAAAGAAATACAATTTCTTTCACACTGCTGACTGCTGACCAAGAAGTAAGATTGGTAAAATATAACATTCTGAAATGCCTTTCAGCTCGAAAACATCTGCTTTTCTCTTCTTAATTTAATACAAGAGTTCAGTTAATAACTAATTGTTGATTGTACAACTTATTCTAGGCATAGTTTTTAGATGATGAAAATTCAGCAATAAACAAAAGACACAAATCCCTACATTGATAATGCTAACCTTCTGTTAAACTTCTGTTAAACTTACCTTGCTTTAGGGATGATTCATATAAGACTGAAGTTATCTTTTTTTAAGCTTTACTAAGATATATTTCATATACCATACAATTCACTCATGTGAAGTGAGTTTTTAGAATGTTTGCAGTGTGGGAATCATCATAATCTAATTTTAGCACATTTTCATCACCCTCCCAGAAGCTTCATATCCACGAGTAGACACTTTCCTTTACTCTCCATCTTCTTAGCTCAAGGCAACCAGTGGTATAATTTATGTGTACATAGATTTGCTGATTCAGGATATTTCAAATAAATGGAATCATATAGTATGTGATATTTTCTTTTTTAACTTAACATATTTTTAAGTATCATCCATGTTGTAGTATGAATTAGTAATTCATTTTCTTGTGAAGCTATCTTATTCAAAATAGTTATTAATATAAAATAAGATTTTTCTTGTTTTATGTGTTTTCTGGATTTTTTCATATATGAGAGGTATTTTCAGTTCCAATTGAGCATAAAGGCTTGAATAATATAGTTTAGTTTTAGAACTAGAAACATTGGGAGAACATCCAGTCAGCTTAAATATGAGAAGAGAACCACAAAAAGAAGTGGTTTGCTGAAGGCCTAAGAGCAGAGACAGGACTGGAAACAATCATCTCATACTCATGGCTTAAATCTTTATTACAAGGCTTGGAACCAGGAGATTGGGAGGTTGGACTCAGGGCCTCACACATGCTAGATAAGCAAGTGCTCTGCCACTGAGCTGCACCCAACATCCCTTTCTCTTTTTTATTTTGAGGTAATGTCTTGCTAAATTTCACAGACTGCCTCTGGTCTCAAATTTGCAATCCTCCTGCCTCAGCCTCCAGAGTCACTGAGATTACAAGCATATGCCATGGCGCCCGGCAAAGAGTGTGGATTTTGACAATCTTTTATTTATTGATAGGCTTCTGCAATTGCTTTAAGTTGAAGAAAATAATTTTAATTTTTCAGTTTATGAATTACATATTTGATTTTCCTATAAGAGATTTTTATTTCCCTTCTATAATATGAGGAGAGGAATTATATAAATCAAGCATCTAAGATTTTCCTGGCAACACAATGAGACATTTTATGTTATTCTTATAAAAATTACAAAAATTATTCACTCATAAAACTCTGCACCCTATAATAATTTTCACCAGCACTTTCACTACCTCTCAATTTAATAGGCCATTTATTGCAAAAAAATCGAAAAGTGAATGGTCAGTATAATAGTATATATTATCTATATTGCTATATCTATCTATTTTTCTGAACTGCCTGAAATCACACAGATTGCATATTTTAAAAAACAATAGAGAACAGTGCTTGAGCTTATGATAATGTTAGAAAACAAGATTAATATTCAATGTCTTGAGAATCTGCAACTGGGTTCATCAGCATCAAGATGACATGAATATAGTAGTGCACATCTCATCTCACCAGCATCTAGCAAAACTGTTTTGAAAACATTCAACCTCCACTCAAGCCCACATTACTAAAGTAAAAGATCTATTTGAACAACTATGTATTAACTTACTCAAGAGATGTTAGGAAAATTTCTTTACATTTACTTGAACTTTATCTAACCTATATCCTGAAGTTTTCTTATGGTCCTCATATTTATTTTACATTTCATTTCCTCTATAGCTTCTGGTGTGGTAGCATTTTATTTTAATTTCTTCTGACTAAAACTTCTCTTTTCCTTCCCCAAGAACACCACCACTAGGATCCTTAGTGTATTGTGTGTTAGGCCTAGGTTTTCCTACCTCTGATTACTATAATATAATACAGGTGTGATGCTCAAAATTTGTATTTCAAAATTATACTTCCCTCTCCAGAGTACCCCTGCCTCAACTTATACTCAGGATTATTTGTGTAGTATTCATCTTAATTGATTTCCTGTTTCACTACTGAAAGTGGAACTTAAGATGTTATATGAAGTCCATCTGAATGCTCAATTCCATTAGACAGATGTAGAAAACATAGAAACCTCTTACCTATATACAAAATCAAATGTAATTATTAAATCAGTTACCCCTCTAAGTTTGTACATTCTTAAATTCTAACATCAAAGAATCTATTTTTATTAGTACTTACATTGTATATACGGGGCTAGGGTTTAGCTCAGTTGGTAGAGTGCCGCACTGTACTCTGAGGACCCAAGTTCAATTCCTAGCACAGCAAAAATGGGAAAAAGACTTGGCAACCCACTCCCGAAACATTCCCAACACAATCAGCTATTGAAAACCCTGTGAGGGTCACTATGACCCTCTATGAGTTGGACCTGAGTAGATGGCACCTAACAACAACAATATATGTATATATTTGTGTGTGTGTGTGTGTGTGTGTGTGTGTGTGTGTGTGTGTGTAAATACATATCTATAGCCATACCAACCTGGCATCCAATCTCTCCAGATCTTGGAAGCTAAGCAGAGGTCAGGCCTAGTTAGTCCTTTGATGGGATACCACATGGGAATACTGGGTGCTGCAGGCTTGGGAGAAGGACCTGGCAGCCCACTCTGGAAATTCAACCATCTAGCCCCATAAATAACAGAGAAGTACTGTCAGACAGTGTTGGGTGGTGTTCCATTCTGTTGTTGCTATGAGTTGAACCTGATTCAGCAACACCTAGCAACAACACACACACACACACACACACACACACACACACACACACACACACACACACACACATATATATATATATATATATATATATATATATATATATGCCTACAGCAGTAGCCCTATGGCATCCGATCCCGTCAGATCTCGGAAGCTAAGCAGAGTCAGGCCTGGTTAGTACCTGGATGGGAGACCACCTGGGAACACCAGAAGCTGTAGGCTTGGGAGAAGGACCTGGCAACCCCCTCCCAAAAATCAATCTGCCATTGAAAACCCTATGAACAGCAGAGAAGCACTGATAATAGTGTTCCCCTGTTGTACAGAGGGTCGCTATGAGTCGGATACCGACTCTACGGCACCTAACAGCAACAACAACATATATATATATATGTATATCACACCACACACATATTCACACATACATACAGAGAATGCCAAAAATGTATATATATTTTAAGAATTAAAACTGAAATACTCAATATATACCAATAAAAAAGATGACTACAAGTCACATTTAACTTCTGCAATTACAGGAGTTACTCAAAGTGGTTACCATTATAATTCAATTCAGCTTCAAAAAGTAATACATAGATAGCAGCTCTTAAAATGTGTATATACTTTTTGGCACTCCCAGTATATATAGAAGAAGAAAATTTGGTATGGTCCAGAGAGATGAATAACAAATTATAAATCTCATGGCAAGACCTGAGTGAAAATTTCAAAAGAACCATCTCTTGATCGCAGTAAGAATTTCTAATTTCTACTCTCACCTCCAATTTTTTGTGGCTCTCTCTCTCTCTCTCTCTTTTTAATCAAGGATTCAAGATCCTGCATATCTTTTTAGCCCTAAGACATACTGGAAAATGAACAGAAGGCCCAGGTTAAATGAGCCATCTGGTGCTGAAAGCTTACAAGGGCTCCAATTCATAGGAAACATTTATTTCACAACTCACAACTTCCATGTAATTTTTGTGCGTGTGCTGGGGATCAAATATAGGGCTTTGAGCATGGTAGGCAAGCACTCTACTACGAAGCTACACCCCCCATCTCCTGCACAAACCTTTTAATGTTGAGCCCAGCAGAAAGCAACACATAACAATAAAATACCTTTTAGTTGGCATGCTGGGGATGAATTAAGGATTGTTTGCTTGGATTCCAAATTTTCTACTTCCCTGAAGGATCAGCTCCTTCCTGTCTCCAGGTTTTCAATATAAATATTTGGAATTTATCTTTAGATCTTAGGTTAGCAAAATTCTTAGAGTTCTTGATCTATAGTTGCCAAACCTGAGTCCTTCCTCAGCTTTTCCTGTAACTTCACAACTAGAGTTTGTGGATCATTTATAATAACATGAATTCAACTTACATGATTCTTTTCTTTTTGTAATCACAGCACAAAATAACATTTTATCCTGTATTTCTTTTTAATTTTCTACAGGTATTTTAGTCATTTTCACTCTTATAGGAATATATTTATAAGAATACTAAAATTAATGCATAGAAATAGGAAGTATGGAACTGAGAGTAACAACTCTGAAACACAAGGGAATAATACAGAAAAGTAACTGTGTCTTGATATAATATGTTTTCGTGGTGGGTTTATTAAGAGCATAACCATTTATATGCAAACATTTTTATTTAGACAGTCTGTTTATGACTAATCACATGCATTTATTCTCAACATCTAGAATTTAGCTATGCAGAGGCATTTTGTTGTGGTTGTTTCTTTTGTGGCATTTTATTGATTTCACTTGCAAGTGTCATACAAGGTCTCTGAGCATGATGAGTTATGGGCTTCAATTACAAACATGCTAGGAAACAGGGTATAGTAACTCCCTCTCTACCACCATTCCTAATACTTCCCTACAAAATCTTTTTTTTGACAATTCAATTGAAATACCATTAACATAAAATTATAAATACTTAAGGTATACAACTTAATGTTTTGATATACATTGTGAAATAATCATCACACTCAAACTAATTAACATGCTCATTATCTCTGCAGTTACTTATATAGATGTGTATGTGCATATTGAAATGATTTAGTTTAAAATATATTTTAGCAAATCACAAATATGAAACACAGAATTGTTAACTATGATTATAAAGCAGAAGCACTTTTAAATGCTCCCCAAGTAGATCTTCATTTCAGGGCAATAGTGAACAGACATTGGTTGCTTTCTTAGAATCCATTACTTCCTTTCTTTGAAATTCTGCTCTCAGTTTCCCTGGGACTGAAGAATTCAATCTTTCTTTACTGTTGGCCAGTGATCTCAGTGTCAAAGAAATCCTATTGCCTAATCCTAAACCTAAAAGAAATTTCTAGGAAAGAGAAATCTTCTGTCTGTCTTTGGATTGGTCACTGAGATCATGTGAGCCTAGAGTATCTGCAAATCTGACAATGGAGCCACTATAGGGAAAGATATTGAATCAACATTTGAGCCTTGTATAAAGCCAACCTTTTAAATAATGCAAAGCAATAGATTACCCTTTATTTAATCTATTAGTTCTCACTGCAGCATACTTTTTCCCCAAGAGGTCATTTGGCAGTCCTTGGAGACATTTTCATGGTCACAAATGAGGGCGTAGTGTGGGAGGGTGTTCCTGACATCTAGTGGGTAAAGGTCAGAGACTCTGCTGAATATCCTACAATGTTCAGGACAGCCCCACACAACAAAGAATTACCTAGCCCAAAATGTCAATAGTGGTGAGATGAAGAAATTCTGGCTTAAACCAATTTGAAGTAGATTATCTGTCATTAGCAAAAGTAAAGACTGTGACACAAGGCTTTCTGTGGAGAAATGTCTCACCTGTATATCATTAATTCTATTTTATTAGATTTAAGAAAAGTCAGAGCATATAAATCATCTGTTCTAAAAACCCTAGTGGTTTTCCATCCTCTTAAGGTAAAACGTAAAGTCTTACCATTGCCCATATCAGAAGTTGGCAAACTTTTCCTACAAAATGCTACATATTAAATATTTCTGTAGCAAGTAAATGATTTTGTCCTTGTAAAGTAGAAACAGCCTTAGGTAATGCAAAAACAAAACAGTATACTATATTCCAATAAAATTTTATGAGCACTAAAATTTGAATTTCATGCAATTTCCATGTGTTACAAAATATTGTTCTACTTTTGACACTTTATTCTACACATTTAAAATTTTTAAATCTACTTTAGATGGGAAGCCATATAGAAACTGATGGCTCAAAGGAGTGGTAGGTTACAGTTTGGTAGCCCCTTCTCTGTATGATCTACACTTGCTTTCTCAGATTTCATTTATTCTTCCTCTCTCTTCCTGGGCCTCCATTTGCTCAGCCTCCTTGTGATTGCTTGCAACATGAGCACCGTCTCATCTCAGAGCCTTTGCACAAACTGTGGCTTTTGCCATGAATGCAGTTTCTTAATCAGTGAATAACTGTTTTTTTTTTCACTTTTATAAACTAATTTTTTGTCTTATTAATCTAAAATATTCTTTCATATGTTATTATTCTCTATTCTTATGCAGTACCTTATTTTGTCTCTAGCACTTACAACCACCTGAAATGTACTATATTTCATTTATTTTGTTTCATTTAGAAAGTAAGCTTCAGAAGAGGAGACATTATGTTTCTTTCACTTTGGTACCAGAACAGTACCTGACAAAAACATGTATGTCATGAGCAGTTTTTCCATGAGTGGATTCTTATAATTTCTGTTTTTCAAAATTTCCATTTCTTTTGGCCTTCAACTCACATATCATTTTGAGATTCTACATGATTGGAAGATGGTGAAACTCTGTCAATTCTGATAACTTGTGAGTTTCTTTAACCTCTAATATTTTTTACATTGTTCTAAAACTTGATTGTTCTATAAATTTCTAGTCTGTTAATGATGAAAATCTTCACTATGATTGATCTATATTCATATCATTTTAGCTGATAATAAACTGCCATCACTCTGAAGTTAAAGTAATCCTTAATTTCAGATAATAATCAATTTCTCATGTCTTAGAAAAAGAACAGTTGTGCTTTACCCAGGTTCCCTTACTGTGTCTGCTGTATCAGCTTCTAGTAGTTCACAACAGCCTTTTATGTCCAAATAAATTATCCTTACTTGATAAGGACCACTTTAATATAAAAACTGTACCTCCAGAGGTTGTTCAAAGTCAGTAACTATGACTATAGAGAGTAAATACAGAAAATTAGGTCTTTTGCTTCAATGGAAGATCATTCTTGATGTTAGGTGCCTTTGAGTTGGTTCTGACTCATAGTGACCCTATGTACAGCAGAAGGAAACACTCCCTGATTCTGTGCCAGGCACATGATCTTATTTATGTTTAAGCCTATTGTTGCAGACACTGTGTCAATCTATCTAGTGGAGGGTTTTCTTTTTTTGCTGTTGTTGACCTACCACTCTACCAAACATGATGTCCTTCTCCAGGGATTAGTCCCTCCTGACAACATGTCCAAAATAAATAAGATTCAGTCTAGCCATCCTTGCTTTTAAGGAGAAGTCTGGTTATACATCTTCCAGGACAGATCTGTTGGTTCTATTGGTAGTCCATGGTATACTCAGTATTCATCTCCAGCACCATAATCCAAAAGTATCAATTCTTCTCCTGTCTCCCTTGTTCAGTGTCCAGCTTTCACAACCATATGATATGACTGAAAATACCATGGCATGGTTCAGACACACCTTCGTCTTCAATGTGACATCTTTACTTTTCAATATTTTAAAGAGGTCTTTTGCCACAGCTTTTCCCAAAGCAATGCACGTCTTTTGATTTCTTAACTGCTGCTTCCATGTGTGTTGATTGTTGAACCAAGTCTAAGATATAGTATATGCTCCAAAGCCCTCCTCCTGCTTTCCTAAGCTTTTTCCTGAGCTAGGTGTGGTGGTTCATTTTGATTGTCAATTTGATTAGATTTAGAAGCACCGACGAGACTGGTGAGAAAGAGTTCTGGGTATGTTTGTGATGGTATATTCAGAGAGGACTATCTGAGGGGGGAAAACCCATCCTGAACATGGGCAGCAGCATTCCATGGGCTGGGGACCCAGATGAAACAAAAGGAAAAAAAAGAGAAAGGTGGTGTAGAGATGGACCTCTTTTTGTCTCTGCTTGCTGTCCACCAAGAAGTGAGGAATAGCTTCTGCCACACTCTCATGCCACCATTATGTTCTGACCAAACACATGGGTCCAAGTCACCATGTACTGAACCAATGAGCCAAAACAAATAATTCATCTATTTAAGTAGTTTATATCCGGTATTTTGTCATAGCAACATAAAAGAAATGAATACAATGTTTTAACTCTTCCTTTATTCATCCTATTCTGCTTCATTTTCTCTATTCAGATGTTTCTAGGTGCCATCGAGTGGGGTCGAACTCATAGTGACCCTTTGTATAAGAGAATGAAACACTCTCCAACACTGTGCCCTGCCTGGCACTATTGTCAGTGCTTCCCTTCTATTTAAAGGGTTTTCAATGGTGGATTGTTTTGAGAGTGGATTGCCAGGTCCTTCTCCCTAGCCTGCAGCACCTTTGGATAGTGATCTCCCATCCAAAGACTAACCAGGTTATCCCTGCTTAATTTCTGAGATCAGGTGGGATGGAATGCTAGGGTTCTATGGCTGCAGATTTTCTTATAAGTACCACCTAGTAAACCATGTTCTCCTGGATCTTCATCTCTTGTAAGGCTTGTAGAAAAATGTTTCTACTTTCTAAACTCTTCCACTCTTATGTAATGTTCACAATAATTAGGCTAACCAAAATTAATACGAACAAACTAATGATCATAACACTATGAATTCTATGTCAGTGAGACAATCAAAATCAGCATCAGCAGTGATGGTCTATCAACAGTATGTTAGCTTGATATAATATGATGAGAATGGCGTTTAATCTTTGTGATATTCCTCCCCTAAAGCTCTTAGCCTAAGTCTCATGAGAGAAATATCAGGTAGACCCAAATAAAGGACATTCTGAAAGCATAAGACCCCTCAAAGATATCAAAGTCATCAAGAACAAAGAACATCTGAGAAACTTTTGCAGACAACAAAAGCCAAAATGTAACAACTAAATGTAAGGTACTATACTGACAAGATCTTAGAAAGTAAAAAGGATATTTAGTGAATTCTACAAAATATGAACAATGTATGGATACTTTTCTTGTTAGGTGCTGTCCAGTCAGTGTCCAACTTATAGCCACCCTATGTACAACAGGTGAAGCACTATTTTCAGTGCTTCTCTGCTATTCATAGGGTTTTCAATGGGTGATTGTTTTTTGGAAGTGGGTTGCCAGGTCCTTCTTCCAAGCCTACAGGACCTCATGTTCCCAGGCTGTCTCCAATCCAAGTACTAACCAGGCCTAATCCTGCTTTGTTTCTGAGATCTGACATGATCAGATGCCACAGTGATACAGCTGCAGGTGTATGTATATTAGGTAATAATAATGTATCAGTTTTTATTTATTAATGTGACATATAGAAAGAGGCTAAATATAGGGGGAACTAGGTGTGAAATGCCTGCAGCCATAGCCCTGTGGCATCCAATCCCATCAGATCTCGGAAGCTAAGCAGGGTCGGGCCTGGTTAGTGCCTGGATGGGAGACCGCCTGGGAACACCACAAGCTGTAGGCTTAGGAGAAGGACCTGGCAAACCCCTCCCAAAAATCAGTCTGCCATTGAAAACCCTATGTACAGAGGGTCGCTATGAGTCGGATACCGACTCAACAGCACCTAACAACAACAACAACAAGGTGTGAAGTACATGGAATCTCTTTGCACTATTTTTGCACTATCTTTTATAGAATTGGGTTAGCTCAATTGGTGGAGTGCTTCTCTGCACCATCTAAGGCCCTGGGTTAGATCTCTTGTTGTTGTTGTTGTTAGGTGCTGTGGAGTTGATATCTGACTCATAGCGACCCTCATAGGGTTTTCAATGGCTGACTGTTTCGGGATTGCCTTGGGAGTGGATTGCCAGGTCCTTCTCCCATTTTTGTGGTGCTGGGAATTGAACTCGGGACCTTGGAGACTGCAGCACAGCACTCTACCAACTGAGCTAAATCCCTAGTGCAATAAAAATGGGAGAAGGACATGGCAGGCCACTCCTCAAACAATCCTGAAACAATCATCTATTGAAAACTCTATGAATATCAGAGAACCAATGACATAGCACCAGGCATGCAATAGTGTCAGGGAGTTTTTCATTCTATTGTCCTTAAGTTTGCCATGAGTCAGACCTGACTCAACAACATCTAAAAACAACCTACATTAACTATTTACTATGGCTTGGAGGAGGGCTGAGATTTAGCTCAGTTGCTATAGCTCCTCTCTGTAGTCTCTGAGGTCCTGAGTTCAATTCCCAGCACTGCAAAAATGGGAGAAGGATTTGGCAATCCACTCCCAAAGCAATCCCGAAACAATCAGCCATTGAAAACCCTATAAGGGTTGCTATGAGTCAGATACTACTCAACAGCAACAACATGGCTTGGAGGTGATTTATCCCCAAAAGACCTATGTGTTAGAAGCTTCATCCCCTATATAGCAGTATTAAAAACCAATAGAACCTTTAACAGGTGGAACTTCATACCAGGTAATAAGGTCATTGGGGACACGGTCCTCAGAATGGATTAATGCTGATCTTATGGAGTGAGTCAGTTCCCACCAAAATGAGTTGCAATATAAAAGCAAGCCTGATCCCTGACTTCCTATCTCACCATGTTCTCCCCCTTACTTGCTCTCTTACCATGATCCCATCTATCACGAGGTCTTCAGCAGAATTAGAAATTCTGAAGCTGCCTCATTTTGGACTTCAACCTCCAAAACTCTAAATAAATCATTTTTTGGTAAGTTATTCAGCTTCGGATATTTGTTTAGCAATGAAAAGGTGACTACTACACCATTCTAGGCCTGCAGCCTTTCCACCCTGGTATCCAGTCCTGTCAGATCTTGGAAACTAAGCAGGGTTGGAAGCTAAGCAGGGTTGGGGATTTTTAGTACTTGGATAGGAGACCCCTTGGGAATAATAGGTGCTGTAGACTAGGGAGAAGGACCTGGCAGCCCACTCTTGAAACAATCAGCCATCAAAAATCCTATGAATAGCAGAGAAACACTGACAATAGTGCTGGACATGGTGCAGTGTTGGGTAGTGTTTTGTCTGTTGTACATAGAGTTACTAAGAGTCAGACCCAACTCGATTACACCTAACCACAACAACAACAACCAAGCACTATTCTAGAATCTCATAGCTATTATATCTTGTTCACTCCTCACCAACACTCTAAAAGTCCTATAGTTTAACACATTTTAGAGAGGGAGAGAGACGCAGTGGCTGGAAGGTAGTCTTATTGAAATACCAGTACTGAGAAAAGGCAGCTCTCCATTTGTAGTACACACTATTTTATTTCTAGAACCTAGAAAAGAGGCAAGAAATAGAACACACTCATTAAATATGTGTTGAATAAATGAATAAGAATCTGTGACCTTATCTAAAGTGACTTAATTACTCAGAATCAGGATGAAATACAAAGTTAATACATTTGCTTATAAAGCACTATCTCAAGCTCATCTCATGGCAAGTGGACTGCTGGCTGCCCTGAAGGAGAAGCCCTAAAAGAATTATAAATGCCTAGGAATCCATGGCTCCCAGTATAATACCCTGAATATAGGAGGAATCAAATAACTCTCCAGTGAGCTCATTAATGAGAAATTTAGACAAATTGAGAAAAATGTTGAGATTTTCTTAGATTTAATTTTCATGAGCAAACTACTCAAAGGAATTATGCAAATGAAAGCTATGATGTTTTAATACATGTGAACTCCTATTTTTCCTATTTACTACACCATATAGTTTTTATACTGACTGTAACCAATGGAAAAAATATACGATAAAGCATCATGCTATCATGTGACTCTATTTTCAAATGGATTAAAGGGTGACACAAAAATAGAAACCCAGAAGCAGACATATTTTGAAGCAACACTATGTAATTGCCAATGAATACAATGAAAGAGATGGTTTCTCTGCTATATATTAAGCTTCAGAAAACTGAATGCTGTTTGGAAATTCTTTTTTATTATGCAATATATTTCTGGAAGAGATGAGTAGTATATTGTAAATAGACAGCCAAGATACAAATACTGTGTAGGTGAAATTTTCATTACTGTGAAATCACTGTTTTAGCATTTGTATACTTAGAAAATCATAGGAAAAATTCTTTATAGTATTCAAAGTTAGTCATTTTAAAATTCCTTACATTTCCCTATATTTTAAGCTTAAGTCTATTCTAAAGTCATTTTATAGAAATATATAGCTATAAAAGTCCTTGTTTTGAAAATACTATGCTAATTTACCATCAATCTTTTAAATTTTTTTCTAGAATTAAGAATATTTATTCAGTCAGGTAATAGTTTATTTTGTTAACACGCATTAAGATGATTATGTGAAATAAATATCAAATTGAATAGGATTAAACTATACCAAAATGAGTATCTTAATGCCTAATTTTTCACAATTTTTAGATCATTCTTTCCAATTGCTTCTACCTGCCAAAGGAATTTTTTTCCTTTGATTTTTCTGGACTAAAATATAATATGGTCAGTTTCTCTATTCTTTTTTTTTTTTTGCCTATTTTTATTAAAGTTGACTAGATGCCTTGAATTAATCAAGATGATTCCACATGTTGCCCTCCTGCTAATTTAAACTTTCCATTGTTTTTGACAAAAAGCACAGAATGTATGAAGCAAAACTTTTGCAGCTCATCATGCCCAGGGATCTGAAACCAATCTTTGTTTCCCTGGCTTCCTGTCTGTTAATTTTGTGCCCATCAGCCTGCAAATGAATTCTGGTGACATTCAACACAAAACATTTTGTTCTCCATTGGCTAAAAATGGACAAAGAAGGCAGGACTGGCAAAGTAACATAAATGACAATCTTGGAAAAGATAGTGGATACATCCGATGGCTGATTCTTCACCACAAGTGTCAAAGGAATAGAGAAGTGTGCTGAATTCAGCAAAAGGACATTGCTTTGAACTATACATTAGAAGTAGAGGTAGACAGACATATGCTTTGTGGCTAAGTACCCATATATTTAAGAGCAGCTATGCTGTACTAGTGGGACAAGGACCCGGCAACCTGCTCCCGAAAATCAATCCACCATTGAAAACCCTATGAGCAGCACAGAAGCACTGACAATAGCGTTTCCCCTGTTGTACATATGGTAGCTGAGTCGGATACCGACTCTACAGCACCCAACAACAACAACATGCTGTACTAGGTACTGCATAAATGTTGAAGATGTCTCCAATTCCATGCTCTTCTGAAGTTCATACTCCAGTGGGGAAAATGTAGAGAACTAACAACATTCAACAGTACTTGAGAATAACAGTAAGGTATTTTCATTGTCTACCTTATGTCAAGCACTGTGCCATATTTGCAATCTTCTTGACCTTCATATGTCTACAAATGAGACAATGAGGTGAAGAAAGATTAAGTATCAAAGATAGGAGAATGAGTGGTAAAGTTAGGATTTGAACATTGTTCTGTTTCAATCTAAAATGTAGGCATTTTAGCTTTTTTACTTTTCTTTCTTAGCTTTCAAAAATAGCCAAAAAGTTGAAGTGAAAGACAAACTCCTTTCTATAAAAGGAAAATCATAAATTTAATTTCTAGAAATATAACATCTAGATGCTTACATTCTAGGATTCTTTGTAGCATGCTGATTAATAGAAAAAAATCTGGAGTTTACATTCTATATTAAAATCTAGTTCTACCACTAACTGGGTTGAGATTTAGCTCAGTTGGTAGAGCACTGCTCTGCACTCTTTGAGACCCAGGTTTGATCATCAGCACGGCAAAAATGGGAGAATGATGTGGCAATCCACTCTCAAAGCAATCCTAAAATAATCAGCCATTGAAAATCTTATCAGGGTCACTATTATTAAGACTAGATGGCAATTAACAACAACCACCACCACTAACTAGCAGTATAAACATGAGCCAAATTACTTAACCCTTTTCTGCTTCAGTTTTCTCATCTATAAAAGGGATTATAAAAGTATTTCCTTCTTTACCTTCTTATGATCATTAAACTAGTACATGTAAGTGCCTGTGTAATCAACTGATAAATATTAACTACTGTAATTTTTATTATTCTGTACTTACTGGACTGATTGGGACAGACTTTAAGTGAGGATATCTCACTTTGAAAGAAATTTATTAATCCTTCTACATGTCCCCATAAATTTCAGTTTTTTATGTTTCTGTCTTTTGTATAGTCCTAGTATATATGATCACTTTTCTATTGATATCTTTTTCTTCATGTCAATACCTTCTCTATACATTTAAAATTTTTCACTTTAATTTTTTCTGCTGTATTTGTTAATCTTTCCTGTACTTTAATCTTATCTGTACTTTCTATTCTCCATAATAAACTTTCAGAACTGATTCATAATTTCCATTAACTTTTGTGCATGATTTTCCTTACAATTATCCTATTCTACAACTTTTACGATTCAATGAGTATTTTGTCATGTTACTTTCTTCCTTTTTTGAGGCACCAATGCAACATCTAACACAATGTGAATGCAGACAAGAAATGCACATTTGTTATCTTTGTCTACCATCATTTTCCAACCTTACATCCCTATTTAGAAGAGTAAGTAGGAAATTGAGGAAGTGTAAGATTCCCTGTACTTTTTTCATTCCTTTATTCTATTTTTGGATTCAGCCCTTTTCCACCTTATTATATTGTACTGTATCATGTATACTACATTATCTCTCAATTTAGGATACATTTGCTTTGATTTTTATGAATTATTTCCATCTTTAAATATCTCCTTTTCATTGTCCTTTGGATACATTACAAATGAACATGAACATTTTCTGAACTGTAATCCAGTGCCAAGGTGGAGTGGTTCTTCTAACCACTACATTGTTATAAGCAAAACTCACATCGTAATTTTCCCTCAAATGACATCATAGGATTTTCTATCCAAAGTATGAATATCTTTGGATATGGGAGGCAACCAGAAGTGAAAATAGATGTAGGAAAATTATATACTGTGCTTGGTAAGATTTGTATTCAGCATATTTTGAGCCAACATCTGTCTCTTAGATGTAGTCACACATCTCTATGGATTTTAATTACTGGGTATTCAAGAACAAAATACTTTTGAGACAACTAATTTACAATGAAAATTCTTTGAAATTCTATAGAAATAAGCAACTTTTACTTCAAATATGATAGCCCATTATAGTTTTATTTCCAAAATATAATAAGATTGTATCCATTGTATCATGTGGGTAATTTCTACCACATGACAAGGATTTTCCTCCAAAGTCAATATGGATACCTTCTTTATGACAAAGGCTGCTCATAAGTGTAATTCAAATTTGTCAATCCATGAGTATTAACCATCATCATAATGCTATATCAGGAAAAACATGAGAGTAGGGGGTATAAAAAACATAGCATGGTCCTTCAGGCTGTCTCTTTGCTTGCTTTGTGAAGCATGGTCATTAAACTAGAAGCATCAAGACCTCCCTTTGACCACTACTTCTCAAACTTGAGTTTGTTTGTAATTCAACCTTGATTTAAGAGGATTAGGGTGGGCTGAGATTCTTCATTTCTACTGTGCTCTTTGGTGACACTCAGGTTGTTGCTCTGTAGTCCATACTTTAGTAACAAAGGTTCTAGAAACTCCAGGGTACCTATTATGGATTTTATATGTTAACAAGCCACCATGATAATGTTATTTTATGTCAGTACAAACTTCAATATAGATAACTGTGAAGTATTTTGAAAATAGCCAATATTTATTGACTTTGGTATGACACAAAATTCAAAAGTAAAAACTTCTTATGAGAGGAAAGATTAAATAAGTCATAAAGTGTCCTGAAGAATGAAAATCACTGTGGAAAATAGAGAAGTTTCGTTAGACTATTCAAAGGAAATGTATTTATTTGCTGAAAAATGGCACACAATATGTTGAGGCCATGTTTTAATTCAACATTTCATTTGATGGCCACATCTTACTGATGAATAATTTTTAAAAGAATTCTTAAAGAGTCTCAAAAGAAGTACTTATTTATAATTGTGTCTGAGCAGTAAAATCAAAATGTTTGGCAGTTATAAAAATTTTTGAAATCTGTATCTCAGTACATGGGCTGGGATTTAGCTCAGTGAGTACAGCGCTGCACTGCAGTCTCTGAGGTCCCGAGTTCAATTCCCAGCACCTCAAAGATGGGAGAAGGGCCTGGCAATCCACTCCCAAGGCAATCCAAAAACAGTCAGCCATTAAAAACCCTATGAGGGTTGCTGTGAGTTGGATACTGACTCGACAGCACCTAACAACAATAACAACATCTCAGTACATGGAGAAAGTGTTACTGTTTTGACAGTTCTATTCCCTATTCTAAATGAAATATTTGTTTTACTACAGCATTGATTTAATATCTGGTAGATGTGGCAGAGCTTGCTAGGGCAGCATTTTGTACAATGAGATATTGCTATTTCAATAGAATATTTGTAACACAAACATCCATGGAGTTTTAGAACTTCTAGGGCTGTTAGAGTCCCTGAAAATTGTACAGTTCCTTCATTTTGCAAAGAAAAAATCAAAAGTCCCATAAAGCAAGATGATTTATCCAAGGTCTCACCAGCTAGCTAGAGGCAGACCTAAGACACAGGCCAAATCTTTTGATGCATAACATATTTTTCCATAATAGTTTGAAATTTTACCTTACTCATCTGTGTTCAGATTTTTGATTCTCAGAAAATAATGATGATGATAATGATAAATGTATACAATGTAAGAATGACCCACATCAAGATTATTTATTTGCTATCTTTTTTGTTTTTTCTGTTTAAATGGTATTAAATATAGTTACTAAAATATACATTAACTATGAAAAGAAACAACTGTGATGGTAAGTTGAGAAATCTATTCACTGAAAGGAACTTATGTTTAAAACTTAAGAGAGTATAGTGCTTAAGTTAACAAAATCAGAAATTCGAATTATGTATTTGACACAGATATTCTTTATCTTGTTTTAGGTGCTACAGTTAAAATCATATTCACATGATGGCTCTGGCTCTTCATATGCCCCTTATGCCAATAAATCCAGCGTTTCTTTGTCATGAACTCTTCCTGAGGACCCCAGACTTGCTACCATGCTTGAATTCACCCTCCTCTTTGATAGCCTACTAACAGTGACAGACACTGAGAACTCAGGTGTGCTTTGTTAAGGCAAATTTATACAACAGCTGGCCTTCTCACAGCCACTCTTTATGGTTAAACACTCTCTAGTTCCAAAAATCACACCCTCAGCTAAAGTTTACACCAGTTCAGATATCTGGTGCAAGGCCATAAGCAACAGAAATTGCCACAGAGATGAAGCTCTGTGTTTGGCCACAATGAAAAAGCCCAGAAATCAAGTCATCTGTTAGGCAAAGCCTTTTTCAATGCAGCTGCTCTTTATTTGAGGAAGGACTCCTCCCAGTGTTCAGTTCAATCAGAGGGTCAGACAATGAAAAGAATTTCTTTGAGCCTTAGATATAATAGTTTTTAAAGTGTGGATTTTTCTATTTGCTTGCTTTTCATTTTTCAAGCTTGCTCACATTCATAGGTCTCAGCAGATTTCAGCATAAGTCATAAACTGTGATCAAATTCAACCCTCCCTAAGACAATGCCAAGTGTAAGTGACCCACATGGGATCTCTTGTACATGCAAGAGAGTGTCTTCTAGACATAGGCATGCCTGCTGACATTCCCTGATGGCACACCTGAATGGACACCACTCTCCTATTTTAATATAATAATTCTCAAACTCAAAGAGAAAGACCATGTTCTATTTCTTTTGCAATGGGGATTCTCACTGGATTTCAGGCAAACTATTGGCAATTACTAATGGCAAAGAGGCACTGCCTTAAAAGCACCTAAGACCAGCATATAAAATTTCGGCTCTTGAAATATCTGAGTATCTTGATGCATTCTTTTTATAAAATCATAAATAGAAATGAGCACAGTGGCACACTCCTGTAATCCCAGCAATTTCAGAGGGGGAGGCAGGGAGATTGTGACTTCAAGGACAGAGGCAGCCTGTATAACTTACCTAGATTAGCTCTCAAGATAAAAAGTAATAAAAGGTCTAAGGATGCAGCTCAGTGGTAGAGCACTTGCAAAGTAGGTGCAAGATCTTGGGTTCAATCTCCCAGTACTGCAAAAAGTAAAAAAAAGCACAAATATAGGTAGACACCATTTTTATTGTACTTCACTGTCATACTTTGTGGATGGTGCAGTTCTTACAAATTGAAGGTGTGTGGTAATCCTGCATGGGGCAAGACTATCACTGTCATTTTTCCAACTGCATGTTCTCACTTTGTGCTTCTGTAACTTGGTAATTTTCACAGTATTTCAAATGTTGTTGTTGTTGTTGTTGTTGTTGTTGTTGTTGTTGTTATTATTATTATTATTATTATATCATATTTGTTACAGAGATCTGTGATCAGTGATCACTGATGTTAGTATGGTAATTGCTTTGGGATGCCACAAACTTTATCCATTATCCATATAAGGTGATGAACTTAATTGATAAAAGTTGTATTTTTACTGCTCAAGTGAGCAGCCTTTCCCTTATTTTATTCCCTCCCTATGAACTTCCCCATTCCTAGAGACACCAAAATTAGGCCAATTGATAACCCTATAATGGCCTCTACGCGTTCAAATGAAATAGTCACACATCTCTTATTTTTCAATAAAAGCTAAAAATCAAACCCTTAGTGAGGAAGCTATATTGAAGACCAAGATAGGCCAAGAGCTAGGCCTCTTATGCCAAATGGTGATGCTGTGAATACAAAGAAAAAGTTGAAGGAAATTAAAAATGCTACTCCAGAGAACACCTGAATGGTAAGGAAGTGAACAGCATTTTTGCTGATACTGACAGAGCTTTAGTGGTCTAGGTAGATCAAACCCCAGCCATGACATTTCCTTAAGACAAAGCATAATCCAAAGTGAGGGCCTCTCTTCAATTCTATGAAGCCTGAAAGAGGTGAAGAAGCTGCAGAAGAAAACTATGAAGCTAGCAGAGATTGATGTGAAAGGTCAAAGAAAGAAGTTACTACTATAATGTAACAATGCAAGGTGAAAGAGAAAGTGCTGGTATAGATGATATAGCAAGATATCCACAAGATCTAGCTGAGATAATTATTGAACATGGCTCCACTGAACAACGATTTCAATCGTTGATGAAACAGCCTTACATTGAAAGAAGATGCCATCTAGGACTTCTACAGTGAGAAAAAAGTCAAAGCCTAGATTCAAAGCTTGAAAGGACAGGTTGACTCTCTTGTTAGGTACTAATGAAGCTGGCCATTTTAAGTTGAAACCAGTGCTCATTTACTATTCTAAAATCCTAATGCCTTCAACAATTATAACAAGTCTCCTCTGTCTGCATTCTATCAATGGAACCAGTTACAAAGCTTGGATGAAATCACATCTGTTTGCAATATGGTTTACTGAATTCTTTAAGCCTACTGTTGAGACCTACTGCTAACAAAAAAAGAGATTCTTTTCATTGTACTACTGCTCATTAACAATACACCTGGTAACCCAAGAGATTGGACGGAGATGTACAATGAAATTAATTAATGTTGTTTTCCTGCCTGCTAATATAATATCCATTCTGATGCTCATACATCAAGGAGTAATTTCAGCTTTCAAGTTTTATTATTTAAGGGATACATCTCATAAGGGTTTAGCTGCCATAGATAGTGAACCATTTGATGGATCTTGGCAAAGCAAATTGAAAATTGTCTGGAAAGGATTTATCATTCCTCATGGGAGGAGGTAAAATATCAATATCAATAGTAGTTTGGAAAAAGTTGATTCAATCTTTCATGGATGATTTTGAGGGGTTAAAGACTTCAGTGACAGAAGCAACTGCAGATGTGGTGGAAATAGCAAAGGACTAGAATTAGAAGTAAAGTTTGAAGATATGATTGAATTGCTACAATTTCATGGTAAATTTTTAAGAGATGAAGAGTTACTTCTTTTGGATGAGCAAATAATCTAGTTTCTTGAGATACAATCTACTTCTGGTAAAGATGCTGTGCATGATGTTGAAATGATAAAGTATTTATAATATTATAAAATTGTATTTGATAATGTCATGACGTGGTTTGAGAGGACTGACTCCAGTTCTGAAAGAAGTTCTATTTGGGTAAAATGCTATCAAACAGTACCAAATGCTATAGAGAAATCTTTTGTGAAAAGAAGAGCAAGTTAATGTTGCAAACTTCATTATTGCCTTTTTTTTGTACTTAGAATCTGTTTTTATTACAAACTGTCATGGACACACAAAAGTGTTTGAAAATAATTGTTCAATATATATAATATGAACAGGTATAAAATAAACACCATGTAACAAACTACCTTCCATGAAAGAAATAGGATATTGCCATTGCCCTTCAAAGTCTTTCTAATTCTTGGAGGTAATCATTATCTTGACTTTAATGTTCCTTTATAATAAATCTTTTTTTTAAATGTAATGGATTTCTAAGTAGTACAAGTTATTCTTTTCTGTTTTTTTCTTTCTGACCTTTATTGATAAATGTTGGTGGGGTACAGAGAAATATAGCATTTGCTTTTTCCATTATGCAACTATCACATCACTTTGGGTTACACTT
>VMDO01008998.1:44540-80061 GCA_007922755.1 Pedetes capensis
GCCATAGGCCCGACATGAGCTAAGGCAATGCCTGCATAAATGGCTACGTGACAGATGTGACCATAGCGGGAAGCTCTGCTACCTGTGGAATGAGGAAACAACACATCAGAGGCTTTGCTGAACTTTGTTGTCTCTTTAGCTACTATTTTAACATGAGTATAGATCTGAACTTTGTTCCTTGATTGTATCTTTAGGATTAGTCTGTTACTGGAAAGCTAACTAAGTTGATTGTAAACTTTATGACTGTTACAAAGTCCATTGCACTGCAGTTACCTTTGTGAGCTATTTTTAGTATCTCCTTGAGTCGCTATATAAGCATGAGTATAGAGAATAAAGTTTAGCTCAAGACCATCAGTCTTGGCCTCTTCGTCTCCTTCATCCTCGGCTCTCCCCTTCCCACGTTGGGCCCCGACACACTTTCATCAACTTACAAAGTTTATGGAATCTTTTGACTAATATGTAGTAAAACTCATATGCATTTATGGATTATATTCCCCTATTTTCCCCCATGTACTCATGAAGTTGCATCATTTACATTGAAATTATTCTCTCCTCCTTTGTTTCTTTATATTTTTCCCTTCCCTTTCCCACCTTCCATAACCTTTGCTTCCCTCCCTCTTTCTTTCTACTCAGAATATATTTTCCCTTCTTAGCTAAGTTTAATTGTGCATTTTATATTTCTACTTATGTATCGATTCTTCCTTTAGGTAAGATTCAGCTCCCACATATGAGTGAGAACATACAGTGCTTCTCTTTCTGAGCCTGTGTTCATTCACTTAAATGATATTCTCCAATTCCATCCATTTTTGCTGCAAATGACCTTATTCCACTTTTTGTTGCTGAATGGTATTCCATTATGTATATGTGCCACAATTTTTTTATCCATTCATTCTTGGTTGGTTCCATAATCTTGTTATTATGAAGAATGCTGCATTTAATATGGAGATGGAGGTGTCTTTGTGGTATGATGACTTGTCTCCCTTTGGGTATATTCCCAGGAGTGGTATAGCTGGGTCATATGGCAGTTCTATTTTTAGTTTTCTGAGGTATCTCCATATTGATTTCCATAGTGGTTGAACTAATTTGCAGTGCTACCATCAGTAAAAAAGTGTTCCTTTTTCTCCACATCCTTGCCAGCATTTGTTATTTGTTTTGTTGATCTTGGCCGTTCTCACTGGAGTTAGATGGAATCTCAGTGTTGTTTTGATTTGTAGTCCCCTAATGTGTAGAGATATTGAGCATTTAGACCTAATTAACTCCTTCAGCAAAGTAGCAGGACATGAAATTAACACACAAAATTCAGTAGCCTTTACACTAATTGTGAACAGGAAGAACAGGAAATTAAGGCCACAATCCCTTTCATAATAGTTCACCCCAAAATTAAATATTTAGGAACCAATCTAACCAAAGACTCTGAAAATCTCTACTTCAAACTTCAAAACATTAAAGAAAGAAATCACATAAGATACCAGAAGACAGAAGGACCTCCCCTGCTCATGGATTGGGAGAATCAATATTGTAAAATGGTTATAATACCAAAAGTCATATACAAATTGAATGCAATTCCCATTAAAATTCTAAAGACAGACTTTGCCTAAATAGGAAAAATAATCCAAAAATTCATACTGAAACCCAAAGAGTATGTATAGCCAAAATAATCTTAAACTGCAAATAGAGTGCAGGCAAGATCACAAATTCTGACTGTAAACTATACTACAGGACTTTAGTAACAAAAGCAGGTTGATACTGGCACAAAAATAGGCCTGATGACCAGTGGAACAGAATTGAAGATCCAGAGATACACCCATGTAAGTACAGTCACCTGATCTTTCACAAAAGGGCTAAGGATGCATATTGGAGAAAAGATAGCCTCTTCAAAAAATGGTGTTGGGAAAATTAGATATCCATCTGAAGAAAAATGAAAATAGACCCATATTTCTCAATTTGCATGAGAGTCAACCCAAAATGCATAAGAGACCTCAACATAACACCAGAAACCTTAAAACTACTAGAAGAAGAAATAGGAAACATGTTCCAACACATAGGCATAGGAAAGTTTTTCTTTAATAAGACTCAAATCTCTCAGAAAATGTCACCAAGAATTGAAAAATGGTATATTACATAAATTAAAAGGCTACTATACAGCAAAGGAAACAATCAACAGAGTTAAGGAAGAGCCCATGGAATGGGAGAAAAATATTCTCATCTTACACATCTGACAGAGGACTAATTTCTAGAATTTACAAAAAGCTCAAGAAAGCAACTCCCAAGGCAACAAACAATACAATTCACAACAAATAGTTCTTAAATGAAGAAGTCCATAGGGCTAAGAAACACATTGTTGTCTTATTTTAAGAAATTGCCATATACACCCCAATGTTCAGCAATCACTACCCTGATCAATCACTACCCTGATCAATCAGCATCTATCAATATAGGGGCAAGACCTTCTGCCAGAAAAAAGATGATGACTTACTGAAAGCTCACATGATCATTACCATTTCTTAGCAATAAATTATTCTTAAGACATGTAGATTCATTTTTACTTGTAATGCTATTGCATACTTAAATGACTACACTATAGTATGAACATAATGTTTATCTACACTAGGAAATTGACTGGAAGAGATCCATATTTGTGCCTATTCCCAACAACGGGGAACCAACTGAATGTGGAAACTATTGGACAATATCATTAACATCACACACAAGCAAAATTTTACTAAAGATCATTCAAACGCAACTGCAGCAGGATATAGACAGGGAACTACCAGAAAATCAAGCCAGATTCAGAAGAGGACAAGGAACCAGGGACATCATTGCTGATGTCAGGTGGATATTAGCCAAAAGCAGAGAATATCAGAAAAATGTCTATCTCAGTTTTATTGACTATGAAAAGGCATTTGACTATGTGGACCATAACAAATTATGCATAACACTTTGGAAAATGGGAATACCAGAGCACCTAATTGTACTCATGAGGGACCTGAACATGAACCAGGAGGCAGTTGTTCAAATAGAACATGGAAACACTGCCTGGTTTAAAGTTGAGAAAGGTGTGCATCAGGGTCTTTTACCATATCTCCTCAACTTATATGCTGAGCAAATAATCTGAGACGCTGGACATTATGAGGAAGAACAGGGCATCAGGACTGGAGGAAGACTCATTAACAACCTGCATTATGCAGATGACACAACTCTGCTTGCTGAAAGTGAGGAGGATTTAAAGCCTTTACTGATAGAGATCAAAGATCTTCAATGAGTTGTGACTAAACAACAACAAAACAAAAATCCTTATGACTGGGTCAGTATGCAACCTCACAATAAATGGAGAAAAGATTGAGATTGTCCAAGATTTTGCTTTGCTAGCTGTATAATCAACACCCATGGAAGGAGCAGTCAAGATATCAAAAGATGCATTGCTCTAGGAAAAGCTGTGACAAAAGATCTCTTTAGAGTATTGAAAAGTAAAGATGTCACATTGAAGATGAAGGTGCGCCTGACTCATGCCATGGTGTTTCCAGTTGCATCATATGGTTGTGAAAGCTGGACATTGAACAAGGGAGACAGGAGAAGAATTGATGCTTTTGAATTATGGTGCTGGAGATGAATACTGAATATACCATGGACTGTCAAAAAAACCAACAGATCTGTCCTGGAAGTGCAACCAGAGTGCTCCTTGGAAGGAAGAATGGCCAGACTGTGTCTTACATATTTCAGACATGCAGTCAGGAGAGCTCAATCCCTGGAGAAAGACATCATGTTTGTGAGTGTGGGAGGTCAATGAAAAAAGGAAAACCCTCTACCAGATGGATTGACACAGTGTCTGCAGCAATGGGCTTAAACATAAATATAATCATGTGCCTGGCACAGAATCGGGCAGTGTTTCGATCTGTACATAGGGTCACTATGAGTCCGAATCGACTGGATGGCACCTAACAACAACAGGAAACTAAAAACTTGGTTTGACTTGCTTTATTGCAATTATCACTTTATTGCCATGATCTAGAACTAAATCCACAATATCTCTTAGGTATGACTATACATGCTTTATTCATGTCTGTTTATATAACTAAGGGAATAAGGAAAAAAAATCTGTTATAATGAAAAAATGCATTTTAATAAAGCACATTTTAGAACCTTTTTAAGTGGTCTATTCTGTATAATAGGAAAAACATTTTGTCCTTTGATTCAATTTTTATGTGTATACATTTTTAATTGGAAATTTTTAACGTACAACTTAATGTGTTTCATTCTGACATGTATTTCATTGTGACATTTCCATATATGTGTTTCATTGTACATTGCACATATAACTTCCCCCTTACCCTCTTGTGCCCCTCCTCTCCCCCTCCCACCCCCATGCCAATGGCCTCCTACTTGCATGCCTTTTTGTGGGAATATTTATCTATACCCATGCATGCTGGTTATGATTTAAGTCAAAACTTTTTTCTATAGTGATCTATCTTTTTACATTGTCAGCAGTATTACATGAATAATCTAGCTTATTTGCATTATTGCCATTCTTTGGTATTGTTAGTATTATTATAATTATTTCCCAAGCTATTAACGTTGGGCTGTTTACTTTGAGGTTGACCTCTCTTTCATTCCTCACTCCTGCTTGTCCCTCCTCCCCATCCTGTCTTCTCCCATCATCACTTCGTTTTGCTAGATCCCTCCCTCCTTCTTTCCACTCCTTAAATTGTCCCTTCTCCACTAACTTTACATGAACTTTTTATTATGTTTCAATTTATGTATAGAATATTTTCCTTCTTTCAAATTTGATTCAGTTCCCACATATGAGTGAGAACATGTGGCATTTCTCTTTTGGGGCTGGTGTTCGTTCTTATGTGTATACTTTTAATCAATTATAATTATCTCTACGTTGTTTTAAATGTATTAAAATTTTAAATCCTGATCTTTATGCAGTTTAGGAAAGCAAGATTCATTGACTTTGTCTAATAAACTAGAGAATTCAATACTATGTCCTTAATTTTAAGAAATGAAAATCTTTTAAAAACTCAAGATAGCCAGGTTGGTGGTGTACGCCTGTAATCCCAGTGACTCTGGAGGCTGAGGCAAGAGGGTTGTGAGTTCAAGGCCAGAAGCTGCCTGTGCAACTTAACAAGACCCTGTCTCAAAGAAAAAAAAACAAAGAACAAAAAACTTGGGGTAGAAGGTACAGTGATGCAGTGCTTGCCTATCATCCTGTGCAAGGACCTGTGTTAAAACCCTCAATAATACAAAAAAATAAAAGGAAAAAAGTCTACTCAAGATATTTTCATACTCTCAACCAGTTCTTTATCATATGTAAAAATAAATAATAAATTTGGCATCTGGCTAATAACACTTTTAACCAAAACATTCAAACCTTAGAATACTGGGTTGTTCATGATTTCATTCACTCAGTCAGTATTTATTATCAGCTGTTACTGTTCACTGATCTAACCTCTGGAACATAACATTTATAAGACACATGAAGGTTTTTAAACTGGGAGTCAGAGACTCAAAGCCTATTCTAGACCTCATTGATTTATAAATCTCACTTTCAGACTTACAGTCTGCATTGTTGTTGTTGTTGTTGTTGTTGTTGTTGTGTGCCGTCGAGTCGGTATCCGACTCATAGTGACCCTCATAGGGTTTTCAATGGCTGACTGTTTCGGGATTGCCTTGGGAGTGGATTGCCAGGCCCTTCTCCCATTTTTGCGGTGCTGGGAATTGAACTCGGGACCTCAGAGACTGCAGCACAGCAGTCTACCAACTGAACTAACTCCCAGCCCTACAGTCTGCATTAGGAAACATTAAAATTAATCATACTTATTCAGCAGTTTGTATGATTTTTTTTTCTGTCTGGCAACATTATTCAAGCTATGGCTGGTAGAAACACAATAATTAAGTAGTCAAATAATTAGAGATAATTTAAAAGATATTTTGAATCAGATTTGCGACCTAAAAACACCATTTTAATGAGTTTATAGTTTACCCTCTAGTAAATGAAGAAAATTATACCTTTAGGTAGGCTATCCAAATAGACTCAGTATAAGAGAAGATTTTAATTAATCAGAGAAAACTGATAGAAATTTACAACATACTAGACAAACATGATCAGGGCAGGACATGGGTGATAATGTAATAGATAAATAGAAAGGAGTGAATGTGAAAGATCCACCTGCCTTTATCTGCAGTCTTTTTAGCTCCCTTGCTTTGCTCTGTGAGGAAGGGGTCTGACCCTTAAGCCACAGTTCCCTCTTCAATCTTCTATGTCTTTAGACTTCTAAATTGGTTAAGTCAAGGGAAGGCTAAACACCTTCCCTCTTTTACTGGTGTCTCCAACAGGAACTGATTGTCTTTTGTGGCTCCATTCTCCCCTAACCTAAGCTGCCAGCTTTTGCCTGGAATCTCAATGCTGAGTTGCAATACCTGCCTTTTCCTTGGTGCCACTGCTGTTCTTCATCAATAGTTTCTCTCACTCTTTCCTGGTCGGCTTTTCAGTCTCTTCCATTAGCTATATAATGAATCAGGCCATTGAATTTTTTCTGTGTTTTAGGCTCCGTGTTTTTGTTTGTTTCCTGAGTGCACCCTGACTGCAATGTGCTCAGTGCTTCTGGACTAGTGTGTTCATATACTAATGAAGTATCTACTTAAGTCAAGGCCACAGTTCCATTTTGTCAAAAGCAGCTGCAAGTGGATTTTTCTATGGTTTATACATCACATTTTTTCTTGATCGTAGCTCTTTTGGCCAAGCAATGGCAACTTCCTCTATCATTCACAAAATTTGTGGGTGGGAAGGTGGGAGTAATTTAATAGAAAAACCCAAAGGAAGGAAATAAAACTTACAAATTGGAATTGCAACATTATATATCAGCTAGGTAGCTTAAAACAACTATTTATTGTTTCATAATTCTGTGTGCTAGAAGTCTAAAGTTAAGATGTCAGCAGGCTCATGTGGCTTCTGGAGGATTTGAAGGATAATCTATTCCATTGCTTTCTCTGTTTCTCATACTTTAAGAAATCTCTGCACTTCCTTGGTGTAGATGTGTGACCCCACTCCCTGTCCCTGCAATCACATGCTATTCTTTCTGTGTGTCTGAGTATCTAAACTTCCCTCTTATTAGGACACCATTCACTGGTTTAGGGTCCACATTAATCTAGTATGAACCCATTTTAACCAGATGACAATTGCAATGACCCAAATAAAGTCACACTCTGAGATCCCAGTGAGCATGAATTTCAGAGGGACACTCTTCAATCCAGTACAAATTAGCAAGCAATATTACATTTTCATTGCAATAAGACCTAATAACTAAAGGTAACCTGAACGAGTCATTTCCATAAAACTTTATAGCAAAAACAATTGTAAAGGACACTTGGTCCATAAGCTAGCAGTCATTAATTGAACATTTCAATAGCATAATCACACCCTAGGTATATAAATGGGACTGAGATTTAGCTCACTTGGAAGTAGTCTCTGAGGTCCTAGGTTCAATTTCCAGCACTAGAAAAATGGGAGAAGTACATGGCAATCCACTCCCAAGGCAATCCCAAAACAATCAGCCATTGAAAACCATATGAGGGTTGCTTACTAGTCAGACAGGACTTGACAGCACCCAACAACAAGGTATATAAATATATTTTAGATATTAAACAAAGTCCTACTGTTAAAAAATAAAGGATGACTAAGAAACTTTCGGAAAGAAAGTGTATTTATTTTAGATACAAGACTTACACTCATCTGCCATGAAGTTCAAAGTTAAAAGTATTAAACTGAATTTAAAATTTTTTGGTTAACCAAGTAGCAAACTTCCTATATTAAATAATCTCTAAGTATACCTGAGGGAGAAGGACCTAGAAACCCACTCCCCCGAAAACAATCAGGCATTGAAAACCCTATCAATAGCACAGAAGCACTGACAATAGTGTTTTGCCTGTTGTACATAGGGTCGCTATGAATGGGATACTGACTCCATGGCACCTAACAACAAGAAGTACACCTGAAATGGGAAGCAAAGAGAATAAATTTTTTAAAAATATTTTTTATGGAGGGTGTCTATTCTTAAAAATAAGAATTTATTTTTAAAGTTGCTTTTAGTTTTCAAAAATAGTTTAGATAACTCAAATAAATATCAGTAGCCTCTTATACCTTGAACAATATTTCATTTATGACGTCTTTAAAAATTGAAGAAATTGTTACTATTCAAAATAACTTTTAAAGCTGTTACAAGTGTGGATTTTCAAGTTTTTTTTTCTGTTCAAATTGTCATTTAAACATAAGTATGCTAACATAATTGGAAATATTCATGACATCATCCATCCTACCCTATATGATGATAGCCGAAAAAGTGCAATGCTAAAATTATCTTGATCTGTCATATTCTGTAGCATTTTATGTACTACTTTTTATATATGTATCCCAAGAATTAGCTTACAAAAACACTGATTACTCTGAACATCTACACATAAATCTATATTGATCTACATAATGAAAGGTAGATCAATATACCCAGAAACAAACACTGATTTTTTTTCTGAACAGTTGTGTTTTTGGGTAACTGTGTTACTATTAAGAAGTGAGAAATTTGGACATGGAGACACAGACACATCTGGGAAAAGGCTATATGAAGACAGGAGCAGATTAGAGTGATCCATCTACAGGCCAGGGAATGCTTATGAATGCCAACATCTCTAAAAATACAAGGAAGGATTGTTTTCTAGAGACTTTGGAGGGAGAATGACCTTGCCAAAACCTTGATTTTGGACTTTTGGATCACAGAACAGAGGGAGAATGAATTTCTATTTTTTTTTTAAGTCACCCAATTTACTGCAGCCCTAGCAAACTAATCCACACTCCTGTTGTTAGGTGCTGTCGAGTTGGGTCTGACTCATAGCTACCCTATGTAGAGTTTTCAATGGCTGATTGTTTCGGGACTGCTTTGTGAATGGATTGCCACATCCTTCTCCCATTTTTGTGGTACTGGGGATAGAACCCAGGGCCTCAGAGAGTTCAGAGCAGAGCTCTATCAACTGAGCTAAGCTCCACATTCCTACTTACTTAAACAGGAGAAATAAAAGCATATGTCCATCCAAAGACATGTACAGAACTGTGCATAGTAGTTTTATTTGTAATAGCTCCAAACTGGAAACATATGTCTACCAATAGGTGAATGGATAAACAAACTTTGGTATAAACATACATTTGAATTATACTAAGAAATAAATGAGTGAACTATTAAGACATGCAACAATGCATCTTAAAATAATTATGCTGAGTGAAAAAAAAACTCAGAAATTAAAAGTGTCTACTATATTGTTCCATTTATATAAAATATTAAGCAACTCAAAATAATCTATTATGATTCAAAGCAGATCAGGGGTAGGCTTGAGGATGCATTGGGAGGATAAGAAGGGATAGGAAGAAATACAAAGGACATGAAGACATTTTCGTGAGTGATGGAAAAAGTTCATTATCTTGATTTGTGGTGATGGTTTCATGGCTGTATACATATGTCAGAGCTCATTAAATCATACACTTTACAATGTGCTGTTTATTGCAAGTCAATTATACTTCAGTAAAGCTGAAAAAAATTGAATTCACTGGGATGAATGCCATGAGAAAGGAAACCCCTGAGATATTTTCAGGATGTGCTGGAAAGGCACTTAAACCATGCCAATGCTAGGAGGCATAATAATGCAAACTAGAGAAGGCATTAAACATTAACACTGAAGGAGGAATAAACATCTGAAAAAGAACAACTTATTAGTTGGGAGGATATCCTAGCACGAAGAAGCAAATGTACAAAGACACAGAGGCAGGTTACTTGGGAGGACCTCTATAATCTGAAGTACTTGAAGACAAAAGAAGCAGGTAAGTAGGGGAGATGAAGTTTACAAGGAAAGCAGGAAGGATGGACAAGACACATATTCCAGTTTAATGAGGTGAATTTTCTCTTGAAAGTTGTGAGGAGCTTTTGAGTGCTTTTAAATGACATACTCTATGCTAATTCTCTAAAACAATTTTCAGCAGAGCACTAGCAAAAATAAACGGTTGATTAGTCATAGATAATATAGGCATTTCTGGGGGCAATATTAAAAATATTAATCAATTGTGATTCAATTTTGTTTATGCTCACTACAGCTCTTTGAAGTCACTGAATTTGTTTACAGTACATACCAAAGCAGACTTAGAATCATCATTTCAGCAACATAAACATTAGTTGGTATCCCATTACAAAGAACATTTTTTTAATTAAAATAATTTTCTGTAGTCTAATTTTTAAAGATATCATTATATTTCCTTCAAATCTTAAATGCCCATTCTGTGATTGCAAAATTCATACCTGTTAACCTCCACCAGAAGAAAACATTAGAACTGTATAAAAGATTAAAGGTTCTTGTAATCCCATTATATTCACATTCCTACTGATCTCTTCCTCTACTTTTTTATATGATATTTTATGCTCATACTGATTATATATTGTTCCTTACTCCCAAACATACACAAAAAATGGACATGCATCTAGAGGATTTGGGGACCACTTCCATTTATATAAATTGTTATTTCATATATGTTTATCACCATTTTCTCACTTGGCAATATATCATAAACATTGCTCTGGCATGTGAATTTCTACTTTTATAAAAAAAGTTACAAAATATTCACCTCCTGTTTTGCGTAAGAATTATATAGAGTCCTGATTTTTAAATAACTAAAATTAATTTTCTCCCCAGATTTGGCACTTAATTTTATGCAATACCAGCCTACTACATCTGGGATAGTCCAAAGTAAATCTGTATACCACACAGTCTAGAACAATGTCCCTTCTATCTTATAAATATTCTATTGACAATAATGAGTTTTATTAGGCTGATAAGATTATTATTGATTGGGCTTTCTATAACTCTTGAGCTTTAGACCTCCTTTCCAAAATTTAAGAAAGCAAATTCCTTTAGTTGATATTCATGTAAGCTTCAGGGCCTCATTTTCTCCGTATGAACTTGAATTATGTATGAAGTGGCAGAGAGGAAATTTCATCCAGAAGGCTTCCTGAGGTACTGTATTAGGATACATACATACAAAAATATCTGGAAGGACACTAGGAGAAATTCCATAGTATTCATTATAATAACCAATAAATCATAAATGAAGATTTATTTTTGTCTTTAGCCAATCAAGTTAGATTGTGCTTGAAAAAACTGTTATTAGATTTTGGCCATAAATATACATGATGAATGAGCATGCTGTTGTTGTTGTTGTTAGGTGCCATCAAGTCAGTGTCTGACTCATAGTGACCCTATGTAAAACAGGCAAAACACTATTGTTAGTGCTTCTCTGTAATTCATAAGGTTTTCACTGGCTGATTGTTTTTTGGGGAGTAGGTTGCTGGGTCCTTCTCCCAAGCCTACAGCACCTAATGCTCCCAGACAGTCTCCCAGTACTAACCAGGCCCGATCCTGCCTACCTTCTGAGATCTGACAGGATTGGACACCACAGTGGTATGGCTGCAGGCTGAATGAGCACCTGCATGTTTGTAAATACGTGTTATAATCTATCTACTAAAGGGTCAAGGGCTGGGATTTAGCTCAGTTGGTAGAGAGCTTTGCTGCAATCTCTGAGGTCCCGAGTTCAATTCCCAGCACCGCAAAAATGGGAGAAGGACCTGGCAATCCACTCCCAAGGAAATCCAGAAACAGTCAGCCATTGAAAACCCTATGAGGGTTGCTGAGTCAGATACCAACTCAACGGCACCTAACAACAACAACAACAACAACACTAAAGTGTCATTCTTTAAAGAGGACATGAGTGTAGTGATGCATGCTGTAATCCTAGGACTTGAGAGACTGAGGCAGGAGGATCCTGGGTTCAAGGTTTGCCTGGGCTATATAACAAGACCTTGTCTATAAGAGAAAGAAAAGGGGAGAGGGAAGAAAAGAGGGAGAGATAGAGAGAGAGAGAGAGAGAGAGAGAGAGAGAGAGAAATAGAAAAGAGATAGGTAATATGAGCCACAGCCAGACCAGACTTAGAAAACCATTTAGAATCATTCAATATCAAATTGCCAGGACTATGAGTAATGTTAATGGAACATCACTGCTGAATTATAATAAATGGAATTCACACAATAGTGAATTCTTTATTTTATGAGTTAGTTTTGATTTGAGATCATTCATGAATCTCAAAACCAAGAGAAATAGTTTCCAATTGAGAAAAGATATGACCCTACTTCTTTTTGCCTGTACTAGAGCTAGGAATCTGTGTTAATTATGCTCCTACAGTTATAAGGAATACTGAAATACTTTTAGGTAATTCAAATAATGGCCATTATATTATAAAGATATAAGTTAAAAACAAATATTGCAGCCATAGTTAGAGGTTTCACAGAACTGAAGAAAAGATCAACACCTAGGCCTCTTGAGAAAAGTTAACTATAGAATAGGAATTATACATAGTAATTCATAGTATACATAGTAAAACTGTATACAGTATACTGTATACTATGTATACTATGTATACTATACATAGTATACATAGTATACATATTAAAATGGAAAATGGTTCAAGGTTAAGAATTATTACAGTCTTAATGGGATGGGGCTTAGCTCAGTTGGTAGAATGCTCTCTACACATTCTGAGGCCCTGGATTCGATCCCCAGCACCTCAGAAAATGGGAGAAGGACCGCCCATTCCCCAAATGGCCACCCATTCCCAAATCTGTCCTGAAAATATCAGCCACTGAAAACCCTATAAACAAACAAACCAAAAATAAATAAATAAATAAATAAAAGAAAACCCTATAAACAGCAGAGGAACATTGACACATTGCCAGGCATGGCACATTGTGGGATAGGGTTTCACTCTGTTGTACATAGGGTCACTACAAGTCAGACCAGACTTGATGGCATCTAACAACAACAGCAAAGTCTTAATATAATGTCTTGAAACATCTTCGAGAGCAGAAGTTGGTTTCACACCTAATGTGATATTCTGTCCTATGGGTGATTAAACTTTTCTCTCCCTCATTCTGACTTTTAAAATCTGTTTCCATTCTACTTTCAGAATGAATTTGATGACTTTTCCTTATCTTAGTCTATGTCTCCAATATGAATTCCCAAGATTGGTTGAGTGATCAGCATAATTTTTGTTTGAACAGTTTTAGAATCCCATAGCCACATGAATTAGTACATATTAGGTTGTGCTGTGTCAGGTGGCTGTATCTGCTCGAAAAGCTAAGGTCAGGGTTATGATAGCATGGTTCAGATAGGACCACTGGTGCCAATGAATTATTTGGAGATATTTCATCACTAAAAGCATTCAGTCAGGGTAATTTCAGTCAAATGACCAAGTGAGTAATGTTTAATTACCATTATATATTGGAAATGAGATTTCCTTATATAAATTATTGCTTAAAGGCATTGATCCACTAACACATATACTCATAAGAAAGTGCTCATGTATGCACATTGAACACTTCTGAATAGGCTTTAAGTTTATTCAAACCTTCAGTTGTTTTAATTTCAAGATTAAAAACTTATAGGGAATTGGTAATGTTGGAGGAAAATAATCTGTGTATTAAGGAGTGGAATTAGGAAATTTTAAGGAAAATAGAGCAGTTTTTAGCAATGACATACTCTTAGAGGAAAATTACATATACATTGCTAAAAGATTCTAGCTTGGACTTGAGGAAAATTTAGTTTTAAGCACCAATCTTAACAAAGACAAATAGTGAGCAGAAATGTAGTAAAGAATTCTTAGGAAAATTTTAAAAGTTTAGAAAATTATTTTTATAGCACACTTATTAGTTACGTGATCTTTAGGAAGTTTACAAAAACAACTTTTGAAAATTTTTTTTGTGCTTAATCAATGCAATCCCAGCAAATGATAAAATATTTATATTAGTGTGCAATTAGAGTTCATAGAGTATTTTTCATTTGATCTTCATGAAAACACTGAGTAGAAAGCAAGGGAAAGCAAGCTCAGAGACTGTATTTTCATCTTTAAACTCACTGTTCTTGGCAGTAAGAAAGTGTTCAATAAATGTTAGGTAAATTGATGAAAGGAATCTAGGAGAAGAAGAAAAAGTTAAAGTCACATTAACAGTGATGCTAGAAATGAAGGTTATATTTTCAAATGTGTACTTTCTTCCCTATCACTTCTTATTTTGAATACTAATAATAGCCTATAATTAAATACTGCTTTTAAAGTGCAGTGTTAGAATTTAAGAAAATTATAGGAAACCAGAGATGTTTTATATAAATCCCTTCATGAATATGATCCCTAAATTTATCTAAATGATATACTTCTATTGAGATTCCCTATAAGTAGCAAAATACCATGTGAAAGAAAATGACAGATGCAGCCACTAGATGCATTTTTTTAGTATGCCAAAATGTCATTCTATTTTTTGTAATCCCCAAGTCAGACTGTAGATCTGCAGTGCAAAAAAAAATTCATTTCAGGAAGGCCTTGGGGTATAAAATCAATATAGCTTCAAAAAGTAACTACTATGAAGTAAATAAAACATTAAAAATACTATAAAGCAATGTTTCTAAAGGTAAATAATGAATTTGAAGGACAGATTTGTTTATATATTGATTCATTTATGTTATTTTTTAAATAGAAGATGATATGTTATTATTTATAGTTAAAAATTGCAAAGAATTCATGAATAGGTTAAAATCCCCAGGCATATCTTAAAAGAGACTCATGCAGATACTTTCTGCACTAGAGTCACTGCAAGAACTTTGTAAAATGAATATTCCTGGGCTCCCCCACCAATTAACATTTAGACTCTCTGAGGATGAGGTGAAGGACTCTGCACTTTCAGCATATGATACAGTGGATATTCGTATCCACTAAAATTGAGACATTGATATTGAGACACCTGTTATACCTTCCCCAAATGAGGATTTGAACATATTTGCTGTCTTAGTATCACACGCAAGTGAAATGTCACTAAAGTTCATTCAAAAGTGACTGCAGCAGTATACAGACAGGGACCTGCCAGGAAATCAAGTCAGATTTAGAAAAGGGCAAGGAACCAGACACATCACTGCTAATGTCAGATGCCAAAAGCAGAGAACATCAGAAGGATGTCTATGTTTCACTGACTATGCAAAGACATTTGACTGTGTGGATCATAACAAATTATGGATAACACAGTGAAGAATGGGAATACCAGAGAACATAATTGTACTCATGAGGAATCTGTGTGTGGACTAGGAAGCAGTCATTTGAGCAGAACAAGGAAACACTGCTTGGTTTGAAGTCAAGAAAGGTGTGCGTCACCATATCTCTTCAATTTATATGGTGAGCATACAATTCAAGAAGCTGGACTTTATGAAGGAGAAGGCAGCATCGGGATTGGAGGAAGGCTCATTAACAACCTGAGTTATGCAGATGACACAACTCTGCTTGCTGAAAGTGAAGAGGATTTGAAACATTTACGAATGAAGATCAAAGAACATAACCTTCAGTATGGATTGTGACTCAACATCAACAAAACAAAAATCCTTACAACTGGGTCAGTATGCAACTTCACAATACATGGAGAAAAGATTGAGATTGTCCACGATTTTGCTTGGCTTCATTCTACAAGCAACTCTCATGGAAGCAGCAGTCAGGAAATCAAAAGATACATTGCGTGGGAAAAGCTGTGGCAAAGATCTTTTTTAAGTATTGAAAAGTAAAGATGTCACCTTGAAGACAAAGCTGTGTCTGACTCATGCCATGGTATTTTCTGTTGCATCATATGGTTGTGAAAGCTGGACATTGAACAAGGGAGACAGGAGAATTGATGGTTTTGAATTATGGTGCTGGAGACATCTATTAAATATACCATGGAATGCCAAAGGAACCAACAAATCTGTCCTAGAAGAAGTGCAACCAGAGTGCTCCTTGGAAGCAAGGATGGCTAGAATGTGTCTTACCTATTTTGAACATCTAGTCAGGAGTGATCAGTCCCTGGAGAAGGACATTATATTTAGGAGAGTGGCAGTTCAACATAAAAAGGAAGACCCTCACCTAGATGTATTGACACAGTGCTTAACAACGGGCTTAAACATAAATAAGATCATGTACCTGGCACAGAATCGGGGAGTGTTACGTTCTGCTGTATACAGGGTCCCTGTGTGATGGACCCAACTAGATAACACCTAACAACAATAGTGCTAGCTATTTAGAGGACAAACTCAACAAAATTAAAGAGCATGCTACAATGTCACTTGGACATATGCACTTATATGCTATTACAGAAATTGATACTAACTATACCTGACCAATGTGTTAAGTAAAAAACAGTGCATCTCAACTGTTGTCAATTAGTAATTTCTTAGCATTATCTATTTTTGGAGAAACTAATTTCAAGAGCAAACTTCTTGCTTTTTCTTGGAATATATAAGGTATATTTAACTTATTAAATTTCTAAAACAGTATGGCTATTGCTGAATTATTAATTATAAGACTATATTAAATAAAGTAAATATAATAGTATTGCTGGTTTTAAAAGAAAAAAGCAATCATACTTATGTATATTACAAAATAATCTTGCTATAATACAGGTTTTAGCAAATAAATTTAGGAAAAAGTACATATTTTACTGAATTGTATAAAAACAGATGATGGATTGTTAGAAACTACTATTGCTTCAAAATACAATTGTAGGTAAATAAAACATTAAGAATTATATCTGGGTTTATCAAATTGTCCATAATGAATATCTTTGAAATAAAATAATGCTACATTTAAAAGTTCATTTGTATGCATCAGTAACCAAAGTCCAATTATGTGATAAGTTTTGCTTTATTTATCCACTCAAATAATGTTTATTGAGAATGTACTGAGTTCTAATATTTAGGCTTGGTTCTTGGATGAGGTACTAAGTAAGACAGCCATAGTGGAAGAACTTACAGTCTAGTGGGAGAATATTGGCAATTCAAATAAGCAACTAGCATTTAGTTTGGAATGTGACATGAGGGAAGATCCAGGCACATGAAACAAAAACTTCAAGCTCAGAGAGAAGGAATTAGAGAGTCCTTCTAAGAAGTACAGCCACTTAATCAAAAGCTAAATGTTAATAGATGATAGCCAATTAAAAAGTTGAGTGCCAAGTAAAAAGGAGGCATCAATATGGTGATGCAGGAATTTAAACACAATTTAATATGACTAGTACTTACAGGGCATACATGTGTCTATACTGTGTAAAGGGGACTGACTGTGTGTGCACAACTGGGAAGACGATAGAGATAGGCTGAAAATGTCATCAGTATCTGATTAATGGACCTTTGAAGTCTTGCTCATATATTTGGACTCTCCTCTAGGCAGAACAGAAGCAATTTGGGGATTTTAATTAAAAAAATACACAATCACATTTTTATTTTTAAAGAGAAGTATGACTAGAATGTAAATATTAGGTGAAAGAGACCAGACAGGAGTAAGGAGACTAGTTAGTAAACTGTTACAGCACCCAGATAAGAGACTATGGTTGAGAATAGGATTGAAGCAATAAAAATGAAGAATGATAAGAATTGGTAATTATTTGGATTAGAAAATGAAGTAAAATGAATAATAAAAATCTTTATTTCTGGTTTTGGAAACTGAATAGATGCTAATGTTATTTGGGGCTGGGGTTTAGCTCAGTTGGGAGGGTGCTGCTCTGCACTCTCAAAGGACCCAGGTTTGACCCTCAGCAGAAAACAAGAGAAGGATGTGGCAATCCACTCCCACAGCAATCCACTCCCACAGCAATCTCGAAAAACAGCCATTGAAATGCTATGAGGGACACTGTGAATTGGGCTCAACTCAAGGGCATCTAACAATAACAACAATGTTGTTTGCAAAGGTGAACAGAGAAGAGTTGTTTGTTGAGTGAAGGAGTGAGGGGAAGGTGAAAAGTTCAGTTTGGAACCTATTAAGCTTGAGGTGCTTGAAGATATTCAAATGGGGATGTCCAGAGAACATATGAGTATTAGCGTAAAGTATGTAGGTATGTAGGTAAAGAGCATTGATGTGGGAGCAGCACAATATCAGGTGGTCATTGAAACCAGGTAAATTGATATCTTCCATGTAAGTGATTAGGCTGAGATGAAGAAAGCCTAAGACACAACCCTGACATGCCTAATGCACACTCAGAAGAGCCTTTTCAAGAAGTAGAGCAAATTTAGAGGTAAGAAATCAGTGACACAAGCCTGAAGATGTTAAATAAGTTAGTGTAAGAGAGTAATGGCTAAATTTTTAAACAGTCCTATAAGATGAATGAATATAAGCAAAATATACATTAGTTTTTGCAACAATAAAGTCATTGCTTGTGTTAATGAAAACAATTGAAGAAAGGATAAAAACAGAAGCCAGTTGTCCTGCAGCAAAGAATGAGTGGGAAGTAAATATGTGGAAAGACAGTGCAAATTACACTTTCAAAAAGTATGGCTGTAAAAAGAAGAGAAATATAAAGTACCAAAGAGTACTTCTGTGTGTGTGTGTGTGTGTGTGTGTGTGTGTGTGTGCGTAAGAGAGAGAGAGAGAGAGAGAGAGAGAGAGAGAGAGAGAGAGAGAGAATAGGAGGTTCTTCAGCTGTTGGAATACACAGGGAATGAATCTAAGTAGAGGAGAGATTTAAAATATAGCAATGAGAATGAATGACTGTCTTAGAACTTATTTGCCCCTAATACTGGAAATTAAAAGGATTGAAATTAATCTTTGAAAAGGTAATTTTTATTGCAACATATATAATATCAAGTTAAATTCAGAGGAACAGTTTTTTGTGCATTCAAAAAATGAGAAATAACCTTGTTATCAGAATTAATACATATGCACTAATTGTATCTATCACTATGGCCCTGAGAAGATGGGAGTGGGAAGGAGGTGATTGCTTTAGGGAATACAAATTATAAAACAAACCACTTCCACACTCCAAAAAACTCATTTGTATTCATACAGGCACTTTACCTTATGTCCATACCAATGATTGATTTAGGGAAATAGGACAGTGTAATAATTTTTATAAGTTAAATTTCTGTAAATTCCTTTCTCTTACTTTCTTGCTGTTTTTTATAACCATATCGAATCTTAAGGAAAAAGGTGTCCTTAACTTCACTTCAGTTTTTCCTGATAAACTCACCCTGACTAAAGTCCCATAGTTTTTATACTTTCTAGTAGGCTTATTTTTACTGTGGTTTGCTAATAAACAGTACATTCAAAAACCCATAACACAGCAGCCAGTTTAAAAAAAATTGGACTTATTATTGATTTTTTAAAAAATATGCATATTGTACTTTCAGTATAAGGTAACTAATAGAAATTTGGCAGGCCAGTTATTTCTAAAACTGATTTTAAATATGGAAAACAAAATTCAATTAACTCTAATCCTTGGAATTTTTATTTGGTTGTTAATTAGTATGCATGCATGAACAATTATACTACTGTCAAGGCATATTCATTTAATTCAAAGAAGACAACAACTACAAACATTTTATCATTATATCAGTGAACCAAAAGAAATGGTTAGAATATAACCAATTAATCTTTTTTCCCGCATGGCAATCTCAAATTCTGCAACCAGACCAAGAGAAAGGAGGAAAATGGGCTAACACCAACTTAAACTTCTCCAACCTGCTGCTGAGCACTAAAATAAATAAAAATAATTAATCCTTGTGGGACTTAGAATCATAGTTTCCAGAAGTATTCTCTTTTGGAAGCAGTGGGCATACTGAACCTACCATTAGTGCCCATGATTCAAATTATTTCCGTGTTTTTTAAATAAAGTTATTTGATCTTTTCCCATTGATTCTTTATAAAACCATTTCAAAAGTATGCAAACTTGTTTCTTAGTTAAAGATACACCTTGGAACTAGAACGGAGATCCTACTAGTGATTTCTTCTGTGTTTAATAATGCTATTTTAGAGAGTGAAGTAGAAGAGCTATAATTCTATCTTTTATATAGAATTTGTATGTTTGATCTTCATTCAGTTAAATAAAATAGTGCTACATGAAAAGAATGGTCAAATTTAGAGCCTTAAATTTACATAGTCAGGAAATTGTTGTCTAATGAGCCTACAGTTTTATCCCAAAAACATAAAGAAGAGCTGGCAAGAGTAGGAGATCATAAAAAAATTTAAATAAATGAATTTGACTCATTAAAAAATCATTAAAGTAATTTTGGCCTTAGTTTCATTTTCATGAATTTTTAAAAAACTTTAAATCAAAATAAATAAGCTTTAAAAAGGCACAAATTTAGTAGGCAAGAATTAATGATCAAACCTCTGTACCTTGAAAATAACTTATGGCCTTTGATCTTGTAGCATAGATATTTTTGCCAAAATAGCATGATCTACAAACATGATCTGATTGCCCTTGTTATGGTTTGAATATTGTTTGTTCCCTCCAAAGCTTCTGTTAAAATATGATTGCCAATGTGGCTTGTGGTTCGTTTGCTTTTTTTACTTCTGTCTTTGTAAGGCATTTCTCTCTCCTTGGTGTAGTCACTGAGGAACTGGGTAAGAGTGAGTGAGGTAGGAAGGGTGCAAGGATGCACTCTCCAAGTTCCAGTGACTGCCCGGGATGGTGCTTGCCCACAGGGATGGCGCTTGCTCACTACTGGGGGATTTCACTAGAGAAAGGGACAGCAGAGTGTATGCCAGGTTTCCAGTTCACCCCCCACACTACTCTGTGTCCTAGGGCTGGGCTACAAATAACCTGACCCTTGCAGGTGAATGCCCTTGTGAGGTGGGGGCTTTAATAATGATATAGTCACTAATCATTATTAATGTCTTTCTCACAGAAAGGGTTAGTTACTGAGAGAGTAGATTGCTATAAACTGAGGCTGCCTCTCATATTTTGACTATTCTGAACGCTTCCATGTTTTCACCATGAAATAAGAGCACAAAGGTCCCACCAGAAACTGCCACCATGACCTTGAACTTCCAAGTCAATAGAACTGTGAACCATACAAACTTCGTTTCCTCCTAATATCAGATATTTTGTTATAGTAACAGAAAATGGACTAAGACATACCTGATAATACTCTGTGAGGTAAGACTTCTTATTCCTGTTTTTAAGTTAAGAAAATCAGTGCTCAAAGATTGTACAACTCAATAAGTAGTCAATTTGGGAATCAAACTCAGGCATATCAAATTCCAAGAGTCAAAATTTGGGATGTTTGAATGATTTGGCCATTATTTTCAAGATTAAAATATCTTTGTGTAGGATACAATCATCCTGTTTACCATGTATATTCCTAGGTTGATAAATCATATTACACTGTCCTATGTTTAACTGTAATCCATCTGGCACAGCTTGTGACTGACTTTAGTTTTGGTTGAAGGCACTTGAACTCTAATGATGTAATAAAGAGAAAGATGGTAAGATATTAACATTTTGAAATGAAACTTTTAGTCCTCTGCAGTGTTTCTTATCTTTTATTTTCAATTATGAAAATAGTTTTGAACTAAATGAAACATTTTGGAGCTTATTGCTATAAGAATTATGTGACTGATTTTCCAGATGTTAGCTCCTGACCTCTTCAATTTTGATGTTTTTTCAGCTTTATTTTCTCTCTGGGGGTGGGGAGGAAAATGAGGCAGAGAAGAAGCTTTGAAAGGGAGCCTATTATAGAACATACTAATTGAATACCACCTACATTTGAGCAGAGCCCAACAATTAGGTAAATGTCACATTACTCATCACCCACCCACAAGGGTCAGGTCATTTGTAGCCCAGCCCTAGGAGACAGGGTTGTTCGGGGGTGAACTTGAAACCTGCCTTGTACTCTGATGTCCCTTTCTCAGGTGGAATGCCCTGGTGAGTGAACAAGCATTCCACTGTCCAGGCAGATCACTGGTGAGTGCTTCCTTGCACCCTACCTAGCTCACTCGCTCTTACTCAATTCCTCAGTGACTATACCATTACAATGGAGAAAGAAATGCCTTACAAAAATAGAAGTAAAAAAGGCAATCAAACCATTTATTCCACTGAATTTAAGGTTCATTGGTTAAATTTACATGATTAATTTGATCTTTGTTATTGTTGTTAGGTGCTGTCGAGTCATGTCCGACACATAGCGACCCTTATAGGGTTTTCAATGGCTGATTGCTTTGGGATTACCTTGGTAGTGGATTGCGTTGGTATTGGATTGCCACGTCCTTCTTCCAGTTTTGGTTTGCTGGGATTCAAACTCCGCACCTCACAGACTACAGAGCGGTGCTCTACCAACAGAGCTAAATCCCAGCCCCCAATTTGATCTTCAGGGGAGAGAAAAACAAAATATTTTAATCTGAGGTACATGAGTAGATGTATTTTTTTCCTTACCCTTGCTAGAATGGTTTATAAAGTTAGTTGTATTTGCGACTGCAGAGTTTTCTGGGCTCTGAGAATTGGGCATATAAAGAACTTTGGGAGGCTTATGTGCCTCAGACGTGTGACTATTGGGTTTTTGAATTATGAGGAAGAAGTAGAATTCTGAGGATGGGTATGGGTTTGGGGTTATGCTTGCTTTCATTCTTCTTTTATCTAACATTCTATTTTTCATAAATGATATGATTTTGGTTTAGAGGTTAAAACTTGAATTTTTCCTTCAGTCTGTGCCATGGAAACCTAACATAGTAAAATCTGGAAAGCTAATATAGAAAGCAAAAAATAAATGACTCAATAATGCCATTAATTTAGTATTCTGAAGTGGTTCTGATGTACCGGTAGGAGAAATTAGGTTAAAAAAAAGTTTTTAAAAGTCTTGTGATTCAAATATTATTGTTTCAAAACCAAGATGATAGAACAGGCAAAAACATTTTCCCTTTCCTCCTCAAAGTGCATTAAAATGCTAATAAACCTGTACTGAAACAATAACTCTATGCAGTTATTATTCTTATTTTATTATGATTTATCAAAGCAGAGCCAGGAGAAGACTGAATGGGAGCCCCTGCCTGACAGAGGCCCAGAGAGGAACTCACATAGCTAGCTATTATAGATGAAAGAGGGAAGTGTTATACTTAGGTAATTAGCTAAAAGATTATTTGCAAAACAAATAAGAGAATTTCTTTCTCTACTTCATGTGCATCCTGAAAGATAGTTGCAGCATTGCTTTCAGCACAGCCATGGGAATTGGTTTCTAATGGAAGGCAGGCAGGAGAATTGCTTGACTAAGGGAATGGTGGATTTTAGGAGAATAAAGTTTTGAGTTAATTCTGGACTACCACAGAAAAAGCACAAAGGAAGAAATGGATAGGAAAGTTCTAATGTTTCCTTACTCTGATAGTAAATGAGAGACCTGGAAAGAAACCTTGCCTATTGTCAACACTCATGCTGCACACCCATAAGGAGCACAGCGTTCAACCTTCTCATTCAATATCTGTGCATGCTGGGAGAGGTGCATGCTGGGAGAGATGCATGCATTTGTTACTTATTCAGCAAACAAGTATCAATTGAGTGATTGGTATTCCAGTGTTCTAGACACTTGGAACATGACTATGAATAATGCAAAATTCTTGGCCTCATCAACTTTACATTTTACATCCTAGTAGGAAAATTGCATTGAAGAAACACTCCCAACTAATAAGTTCTAATTATATATTGCCAAGTGGAAGAAAAATATTGAGCCATGCAAAGAGCCCACAGATGAAATGGTGCTGTGGTAGTAGATAATATGGTCAGAAAAGACCTCTACAAGAGGTGAAGAGAACAGAAACATAAACAAATTGAAGGAGGGAGCCATGTAGAGGAAGAATATTCTAGTCAAACACAGCCGCTAGTGCAAAATCCCTGATGTAATAATGGTAAAAGTATGCACTAAAATCAGCAAGAAGCTAGTGTTCAGGTGGGTAACATGTGAAACTGTATAGAAAACTCACAGAAACTTCCTACTAAGCACTGTCATTTCTGCCACCTATTAGGTATAAATTGGAATAATTAACCAAAGACCTAGGGACCCTGGACAGAACAAAAATTGTGAAGGACATCTAAACTCTAATGATGAAAAGATATATAAGGAACAGAAGTTTATCTCTTCTTTCTTTGATTTTTTTTCTTTCTTTCCTTTTTTTTAATTAGATAAAATCTCACTAAAATACCCAGGCTGGCCTTGAATCCCTGGGCTCAAGTAATCTTTCTGGCACAGCCTCCTGAGTGGTTGAGATACAGGTGCTTGGCAAGACATATGGTATAACAATTTTACTTTTTATTTAAAATACTACACGACCATGAAATAAAAATAGGCAAGTCTAAAACAAACAGCAAGATAGATGTTTTGGAAATGAAACTCAGTTACTCCTTTTAACCCTTATATCTATAATTATAGTATTCTTTTTAATAAAATAGAAATGACCTGAGCCAAAAGTATAGAGAATGAGTTCTAAATAAAGATCTGAGCATCAGGAATTTTTCTTTATTCCTTATTGAGCTGATAGGCTTCTAGGTAGACAACCATCACCCACTCAATTAGGAATGTGATTGGAATTAATTTTCCTATTTAAAATCCAAGTCAAGTTATTAGTTTTATTCCAATGAATCAAGTACTATATTTGGAAACAGAAGTGACTGTGTTTAAATATAAGCATTCAGAATCAAATTAGTTCCTGAGTATATTTTAACAAAGTTACCAGAAACAAGCATCTCTTTTTATCTGACCATGGGCAGGGAGAAACATGAAAGAAAGAGCTAGAGTGAATGAAAGGTATTTCTAAAATTAATATTTCTTATTAACAATTATTTTGAAGAATATTCGCAGACTTATCTTGGTCATTCATTATTGTCTGAACTTTCTTTTATTTTTTCTCTGGTATTATTTTACCCCACTTTCTAAAAGTAGGGTAAATTTTCTGTTGCACATGAAGCTTTCTCAGACTACTTTAAAAATTTTGTTTGTTTCCTTTAATTATACCAAAACTTGTTTCAAGGTCATGAGTTTTTCAATTTTATAATAAGTTTCACATTATGAGTTACACATAATTAGGGTAGACAGGAACTACTTACAGGCTGCAAATGATTTGCCATGATGCTGAAATTTTGCCAACAGAAATGTATTTCATTAGAGTAAACATTCTGTCCTCCAGTCAGAGTAAATAAAACACAAGTTCCACCAGATGATGTAATACATTAAAAATTTCATAACTTCATGCCACTATCTAATCAGATGCTCTCTTCAATAACAGTAAGAATAGTGGAAGTACCAAATAATTGTAAGGTACTTGCTATCCTGGCAATATTTAAGGGTGATAAATAGGAAGGAGTCATTATGTATATACAAAAATGGAATTTGAGTATCTCTGTGAGAGACCACCTACATCAACACTTCCCAAGTGCCAACATTACAGAATTTGTTACACTGTTCTATAATTTTATCTGTAGGTCTTTTTCTCCTAATAAAACTGTAAATTTCTTTACGAGAAAAACTACTATTCACCAAATATTGTCTCTATTATAGTACTTAAGCGTACAGGAACTCAGAATGCAAGTTTTTATGTTTTGAGAACACTTTTTTCTTATTTTTACTTCTCTATAATATGATAAATAAAATATGAAAATAGAGTGTGAAATTACTTCTAACAAGTGTTACTATGAATTTTGTAAGTTGTCGTTCCTAATGTGTCTTAGTTCACAGGGGCTAGCATAACAAAATACTACAGATTGGTGGCTTAAATAACAGAAGGTTATTACTCACAGTTCTGGAGGCTGGAAAGTCAAAGGTAGAGGTGCTGGCTGATTTGGTTCCAAGAGAAGGATCTCTTCCTGGCATGCAAAGGATTGCCTTTGGGTTGTTTCTTCACACATCCTTTCTTCTGGGTTCACAGAGTGATACAGAAAGATAGACAAAGGGATACAGAGACAGAAGAAAAGAGCATGAGCTATCTGATATATCTTCTTATAAAGACTCTAATCCTAATCCCCTAATCAAGAATCAGGTTTTAAAACCTCACTTAACCACAATTACTTCTGCAAAGGTACTATCTCCAATTATAGTCACATTGGAGGTCATAGCTTCATGAATTTTGGAGGACACACAAACATTCTGTAAATACTATGTATGTATTAAACAAGAGTCAGGGACATCCTAATATTCTTTAAACAAATGTTCACTTAACAAACATTTAATGGTGGCCAAGTCTTTTAGTCTCCCTTATAGTTAGGGAAAATGTTAAGTGGAGAAAATTTTATTTTTTTAATCTCTCATAATTATTCTTTCTGTTCTTAGGTGCCATCAAGTCAAGTCCAACTCATATCGACCCTCATAGGGTTTTTGTAGGCTGATTGTTTCAGGATTGCTTCTCCCACTCATAATTATTAGCACTTTAAAATAACATTTTGAGGAATAAAATTACTATTTCTAAAATGATAAATGTCAAAAGGATGCTGATTATTAATGAAAATAAATGTTGGTTTAATAAACTAAGTCTAGTTATATTTATCTCAATCTAATTTGATTACTACTCCAGTCAATATCAACTATGCCTTGAATAGAATTTCTAATGAAGAATCTTAAAGGACTTTCTTCCCTTTAAGTTGTTAAATTAGTGATTAAGTTCCATGCATAATTTTTGTTTGAATGTGATCTTTCTTATTGTTCTTCATTACTTTTCTCTGTAGTGAATGAAAAAGTACACCTTCCAAACCCTAGCTTCCTGCTATGCATATCATAGGAGCAATCAAGAGCATTCCATGTACCCTACTGTAAAAGACAGAGACATCTGAGAGTTGAGAGGAAGTTGGCCCCTCATAGAAGCTTCCTATTAGCAGATGAGATGACTTTGTAATAGAAACTACTCACTACCAAATAGAGAATGCATCTCAGTTCACATTATCTGTCACAATATCAAAACTCAAGGTAAAGCCAAGTCAATTGTTAAGCGGGAAGGGTCCATGGGCCCAAAAGAAGACAAACCATAAAGTTCATCAACTCAGATCACAACAGCAGATTGTAGAATTTCAACAGGTAACCAGAAAGCCAATTAGAATTCAGATGACAGAATAATGACCAATTAGAAATCTGAAGAGAGACTAATGACCAATGAAAACTCAGAGAATTGTCCAGAGTTCTGAAGCCCCCTCCCATCATCCTCGAAGCTAATAGGCTTTTTCTTAAATTCAGATAACACTTTGACTAGGAAAAAGTATGATATTAATTAACTTAAACTTCAAAAGTTCTCTAGAGAGTAATTCCAATTATCTTCCCAAATCAAAATGAGAAATAGAGGTTTAGAGAGATTAGTTCTGACATATCCATGTAGAAAATATGTGTTATAAGATTTTTCCTTGTTAAAAAATAGTGCTGAATTTTAATTAATTTCCATCTTCACTCTAACTTCCAAATGAGATTGTTGCTATATATCTCTAGTATATTAAATTGTTGGCTTAATTTGAATATAGAAATTTAAAGGCCATATTTAACTACTCTTGAAGAAGTCAAAAAAGCATTTTTGGAGGCAGTGTATTCAAGATCTGTCTTGAAATACAATGCTGTCAGTGATAGAATAATATCCATATACCTACAAGGAAGGCCAGTTAATATGACTATTATTCAATTATACACCCACCACTAAGGCCACAAATGAAGATAGGGAAGATATCTACCAGTTTTTGCAATCTGAAATAGATCAAACTTGCAATCAGGATGTGCTGATAATTACTGGTGAGTGGAATGCAAAACTTGGAAACAAAGAAGAAGGCTCAGTAGTTGGAAAACATGGTCTTGGTGACAGAAACCATGCTAGAGATCACAGGATAGAATTTTGTCAGACCAATGACCTTTTCATAGCAAACACATTTGTCCAACAACATAAAAGGTGACTATACACATGAACTTCACCAGATGGAACATACAAGAACCAAATTGACTACATATGAGGAAAGAGATGATAGAAAATCTCCATATCAAATGTCAGAACAAGACCAGGTGCTGATTGTGGATGACATCATCAGCCTCTCATATGCAAGTTCAAAGTGAAACTGAAGAAAATTAGAACAAGTATACGAGAGCAAAGGTCTGACCTTGAGTATATCCCACCTGAGTTGAGAGACCATCACAAGAACAGGTTTAATGCATTAGACACAAATGATAGAAGACTTGACGAGTCATGGCATGACATCAAAGATATCATTTATGAAGAACCGAAAGGTTACTAATAATACAATAAAAAAAAAAGACCAAATTGCATGTCAAAAGAGAGTCTGCAACTTGCCCTTGAATATGGAGCAGCTAAAGTAAAAGGGAGATATTTTGAAGTTAAGGACCTAAACAGAAGATTTCAAAAGGCAGCTTGAGAAGACAAAAACAAATATTATAATGACACATGCAAAGAGCTGGAGACAGAAAACCAAAAGGGAAGAACACACTCTGTGTTTCTCAAGCTTCAGGAACTGAAGAAAAAATTCAAGCCTTGAGTGGCAATAAAGAAAGATTCTAGAGGGAAAATATGAAATGATGTAGAAAACACCTTCTCAAAGGCTTTCTAACTAATATTCCAAATCACTCATACAAACAGGGCATCTATATTCTCCCATTTTATAGTTGAAAAAAATGAGGTTCAGATATTTGAAGTGACTATGAAATGACTATGCAAGGTAAAAGGAAGCAATCTAGGTGAATTTTAAATACAATCAAACTTCTGATTTCCAGGCCTGAGCTTTTTTCAGTAAACTAACAGCCTTATTTGTTTCATGTTACTTGGATTACCTAAAGCAAAATGTGAAACAAATTTTGTTCTGCTAGTTCCTTAATTTGTAAGCAATTTTAATATATAAGTATCAGATTTTTACCCAGATCTCAAAATTCACGTGGATCTATCTCCTCAGGTAATGATGCTGTCATTGTTGCAAGATCTTGTCTCAATAATAAACAAAAAAGTTAACAAGAAATTAAGTAATTTTTAAGTCTAACATGTAACACTGTATTATGAGATTTCTTATTTCTTAATCCATGGCTTTTGAATGAATTGTTCAATTCTTTGTTTTCTAACATATTCCTAGCTTTTAACATATTGAATGACATATGACAGATGCTCAATAGGTATTGTTGAATAAATTCAACTAAATGTATCATTTGGTTTACTTATTCCTGAATTATATAATGTTGTTGTTCTTGTTGTTCTTGTTGTTGTTAGGTTCCATCAAGTAGGTATGCAACTCATAGAGACCCCTACGTACAACAGGGAAAACACTATAGTCAGTGCTTCTTTGCAATTCAGAGGGTTTTCAATGGCAGATTGATTTTTGGGAGTGGGTTGCTGGGTCCTTCTCCCAAGCCTACAATATCTGTTGTTCCTGGGTGGTCTCCCATCCAAGTACTAACCAGGCCCAACCCTGGTTAGCTTCCAGGATCTGACAGGATCAGATGCCACAGGGCTACGGCTGCAGGCAGAATTATATCCAGCCTCGCAATAAAACTATGTTATCTAAACTAAATACATTTCCTAGAAATCTATAACTTCTAACGATGAAGGCAAAATGTGATGAAGACATATAGTGTCCACATTTCTATGTGTATTGAATTGCTAAATTATGTGGAACAAAAATTGACTTGGCATCCACTATGCATGCACCTCTGTGCTTGGTGTTGGGTGGACAATTGAATGGCAGCTATAAAGCTAGTGTATAATCCAACCTGTTTTTTTTATCAAATGTAGTTTATTATTAAAATAGCATTTACCTAAGGTAACTTTAAGTTACTTGTTGTTAGGTGCCATGGAGGCATGTCCAACTCATAGCGATGACCCTCAGAGGGTTTTCAATGGCTAATTGTTTCGGGATTGCCTTGAGAGAGGACTGCCACATCCTTCTCCCATTTTTGTAGTGCTGGGAATTGAACCAGGGACCTCAGAGACTGCAGAGCAGCATTCTACCAACTGATCTAAATTCCAGCCCCTTAAATTACTTAATTTAATTAAAAAGAGTTATATAGAATTTTTCAGATGTTAGGAATAAATAATAACGCCAATCCTAAAATGAAGTTTGGAAAATTCTTTTTCAGATAGAACTAGAATACTTAAGTTTTGTTAAGTAAAAAGTACATCATAAACCACAATAGTTTATTACAATAAAACATACCATTTGTCATTTTGAGGATCTTGAGGATATCCTGAAAATCATGCATGTTTATACAAATATTGGTTCTGCTTAGAGATAGTGTTTATCTTTCTTATTGGAAGTATAGCTTACTTACTTAATTCTTATACCCTGGAATCAAGGAGTTTTTTAAATAGGGTTTAAATGGATTCAGAGTGTTTTATAACTTCAAACTTTTCTAAAATTTGCCATATTGACAAGGATGCACCCCAAATCATTTTATGTCTTGTTTAATTTAAAAATATTTTCTCATCCTAATACAAAAATAATGTGAATTAAAGGTTTTTTTCTCAAAGGGAGTCTTTGGTAAACTCATAAAAGTAGATATATTCCTTATACTTTCCAAATTATAACTATACCCAGTACTCCAACCCTAAGCTTCTTATGTACTGGAAGAATCACTTAAATAGTTTAACTTAAATGCTCATTAAATTTTCACTCAGTTTTTTCTAATTTCTACTTATACTTTAAAAAAAAAAAAAACTGTTGTTGTTGCACTAAATTTCAGGGAGGTCTTAGGGCCAAGTTCTTCAGACATAGGCTATTACCAAATTTGACAATTTTCCAGTATACTCATTCTGCAGTCTAAGAATGATACTGTTTGACCCTCATTTCAGAGTATAACAACTAATTCCCCCATCCTTTTCCTTAGCCACCTCTTTTGTCTGATTCAGAAAATTTTATGCACAATCAAGCTGTTTCATCTATTTTGATAAATTTATTCCTTTGAGAATGTGTGGGCATGATTCACTTGCTCTCTCATTCACTTGACACTTATAGATTAAGATGTGTTAACAAACATGAAGGTCTTACTTAAAGTCATTAGGCACAGCTGGGCACGATAGTGCACACCTATAATCCCAGCGGCTTGGGAGGCAGAGGTGGGAGGATAGCAAGTTCGAGACCAGAGGCAGTCTGCGTAACTTAGCGCAACCCTGTCTCAAAAAGTTAAAAAATGGGCTGGGGCGCAGCTCAGTGGTCCAGCACTTGCAGAAAAAAGTTGTTAGGCACAAAAATGAACGGAAAACAAAAATATTTGCTTTATTATTAACAATAACCACACAAAAGTATCATTGATAAATGTCACATCCAAAATAATATGGGGCATTTAAAGTAGATTTTAAGACATTTTTCTTGAAAAATGCAAGTTTGCAAAGTACAAATGATATGGGAAACTAGAAAATTGAGTAGCTATAGTAACCTTTTAATATTGGACTTAGTGGTATAATATGGTATATACTTAAAATTTGTAGAGATTCTAATTCTATTGTGGCCTGTAGCCGTAGCCCTGTGGCATCTGATCCCATCAGATCTCGGAAGCTAAGCAGGGTCTGGTCTGGTTAGTACCTGGATGGGAGACCGCCTGGGAACACCAGAAGTTGTAGGCTTGGGAGAAGGACCTGGCAACCCCCTCCCAAAAATCAATCTGCCATTGAAAACCCTATGCACATCAGAGAAGCACTGACAATAGTGTTTCCCCTGTTGTACAGAGGGTCGCTATGAGTCGGATACCGCCTCGAAGGCACCTAACAACAACAACAACAACAATTCTATTGTAGTTACATGCAAAATGTTCAAGCTTAATGTAGTGGCTTTCTGTTAATTAGTCTTTTATCTTATTTCCCCTTTTTTTCCAGTCAAAGCCCTTACTATGATCTGAAATTTTATGTCCTTTTACAACTCATCTATTGAAACCCAATCCTCAATGTGATAATCTTAAGAGGTGGAGCCTGTGGGTAGGTCATGAGAACATAATGCTCATAAATGAGATTAGTAACTTTAGAGAAAGTGGCCAAGGAAGTTTATTGGTCTCTTTTACTATATAAAGACACCATTGTGAGAAGGTAGATCCTTTCCAGACATCAGTCTGTTGGAACAGTGATCTCGGAGTTTTCAGCTTCTGGAATTATGAAATATAAATTTATGTTGTGTATATGCTACCTGTGAGCTGAAGTTTAGCTCAGTTGATAGAGTCGCTCTGCACTCTCTGAGGACCCAGGTTCAATTGCCAGTACCCCCAAAATGGGAGAAGGGCAAGGCAATCCATTCCTGAAGCAATCCCAAAGCAATGGGCCATTGAAAACCCTATGAGAGTCACTATGAATTGGACCCGACTCAATAGCACCTAACAACAATAACATATGCTACGTGGTTTATGGTATTTTGTTAAAACAGCGTAAACTGACTAAACAGCCTTCAACATTGCTTTGGTTAATTTATCTCTTCCTTACTCTGTTCCCTCATGCTTGTATTGGGCTCTATCCCTGACTCATAGTTTGAGTAAGTAGACTTGTTCATAGTTAACTGGCACATCACATTGCTTCATATCACAGTACTTGGTTCAGGTGTAGGCATAGAGGAAAGGCAGGTAAGTAAGAGGCAATGAGGCTTCCTTTCGACATGGCACTGCAGAAATGGTGCATAAGGCTTGATCTGAGAAATGCCAGGCTTGGTGCTGCCACACAAGTCTGCTCAGACAAGGCTAGGAACGGTGTGAAAGTGAGTCCTAAAGGGATGGTTTGCTTAATGTTCACCTGTGCCAGAAATAGGCCCTACTTCTAGAATCTTCAGTATGATAAACAAATAAATCTCATTTTTACTTAAGCTATTTTGGATTGTTAAAAAGTTCAATTTCCTTAGGGCTTTATGATGCTTGGAAGAGTGGAAATTCGATCTTTTCCATGATGGAAATGCTAACCCAAACTAACAATCAGAGAGAGAGGCAAGATGGCAGGTAATAATGAAGGACCTCATGTTAAGTACTTCCTCCATCACAAGGGGACAATTGCTTCTGCAGAGTTGGTGCCAGAAAGGAGAAGATTATATAGAGTTTTGTCTACACAGCCTTTCAAATTACCCACTAAGCTTGAAAACAGAAGATGTAAATTCGAGAACTAATTCAACATTAGGCTATTCAGTGATGCCATACTGAGGATGAACTAGAAGAGGCTTTTAATTTTATTCATTTTCTTCTGGGGCTTCTTTCTGATAATTGCATTTTGAAGTGGCTTTAATTGATACATTTAATCTCAGAGATTTTTGCTTTTTTACATGTGTTAACAGGAATGACAGTGCCTTTCTTCCAAGATGTAATTAAGAAATAAATTAGACTTTACAGGTGAAGGGTCTATCACAGTGCCTAGTAAACAGTTGATATTTTCAATATGGTAACAAATATTAATATTTGTTGTTAGATACTGTTGTACTGGATCCAACTCATAGCAACCCTCATAGGGTTTTCAATGGCTAATTGTTTGGATATTGCTTAGGGAGTGGATTGCTACATCCTTCTCCCAAATACTTTATAATTTTTATAATCAACAGCAAACTTGTGCCACACATTCTTTTAAGAGCTAGTACGGATAAAAGTAAACACATTTTAAAAAGTAACAGACCCACAATGGATTATTAATGAAGCTTAGGGTGTCCTTATGTATTTTGGTATCAATATGTGATTCCACAGCTGATATCACTATTATATTTAATTTTTTTTTCTTTTTGTGGTACTGGATGTTGAATCCAAGGCCTCACACTTGCTTGCTTTGCAAGTACTGTACCACTGAACTGCACTCTCAGCCCTTTTTTTTTTTTTTTTTTTTTTTTTTTTTTTTTTTTTTTTTTTTTTTTTTTTTTTTTTTTTTTTTTTTTTTTTTTTTTTTTTTACTTTTTGGAGACAGGGTCTCACTAAATTATGCAAACAGCCTCTGACCTCAAACTTGCGGCCCCCTGCCTCCGCCTCCCAAGTTGCTGGGATTACAGGAATGTGCCACCGCGCCCAGCTTATATTTAACTATTTTTTTATATTTGTGTCTTAGCTACTATCATTATACCATCAATGTTTAACATACTACTTGGATTGTAGTAGGCTACTAATTTATGTGTTTGATTATATCATATTCAAATTAGTTAATGAAAATTCTCTTCTCTTAGCCATTAAAACAGAATCATATTTAGAAGATAAATCTATACAATTAAAATAATTCTTTGTTCAATGTTAATGCCCATTTAAATGAGTAAATTTGTTTATAAAAGATGTCCTTACTTCCTGACTTATACCAGTAGAACTTTACCATGGTATGATGTTACCTGTCTTTCGTTTGTTTGTTTGCTGATGGTTTTGAGGCAGGGTTTGCTGTGTAGCCTAGACTAGCCATAAATGCCAGATCCTCCTTTCTCAGTCTCCCCAGTGCTGGGATTACAGGGATAAGCCACCACACCTACTACACTTATTTATCTTTCTATGGACCATTAATATCAACTCTCTTTCTAGTATTTTTCCATTCTTTTGAATGGTTTACAATAGTCCCCAGCCTTGGTCCCAATCTTAAATAACTACACTAAATAAAACTCCAAATTTTTCGTAAAAGTATTTACTAAATGAGACTATGACTAGACAATAAAGCAAAAACCAGAAGTAATAGTAAAAGAAAAAAATTAAGTGAAGCTAAAAATTCAGAGGGTTAAATTTAATTTTGGAATTGAAAATAATGGCAATATTGGAAAAATAATTTCTATATAATTTATTGTAATAGAGGTAAGTTACCAGATGTTCCTAAAAATCTTTATTTTATTATTTTTTTAATGATTAAAAGCAACTTAATTTTCCATTTTATGAGATATTTAGTACACATCAACTATACATAGAAACTTTTCTTTATTCCATAAACTATATAAGTTGATGAAAGTATAAACAAAAGCAATGTAATAGTTGCACAATTGAAATAACAAAGGCTTTATTACTCAGTACCCACCTACATTTACTAATAAGGGAAAAAAAGAAAATTTTCTTTATTGCATTAATATTTAACTGTGCATTAAAAAGTTCAGGATGTACACACAATGTCTTCAAAAACTTTTACTTAATAACATTATGCTTCAGGAAATATATTAGTTCAGAGAATACATTCTTGTGACTAAAAGCTTACAGTCAAGAAGCAAGAGAGATCAAGGTGTAGGATAATGGATTCAGTTTTTGAAATAGGAAGGGCTTCTGGGACATTTAAGCAAAAATTTCAGGTAAGTAATAAGAATAACAGGGCAGATAAGATTGGGATTATATTTTTCTACTTTTTAATAACTGGCTTAGGGTGGATTATACAGCCAGGTACTCAATAAAATATAATAGTTAATGTGCTGTGGCCTTTTGGCAATGATTCCTTGATAAAAAAGAGTCTTTCATGAAAAAGTCTTGCTCATTCTTTCCTGTCTGCACACTTATTGATAAGAATATGATGGTTGGAAACTGCAGAAAACTTCTTAGGATCGTGAGGCAATAGTTCATAAAGAAGTGGGACCAGAGTCCTATATTACCAAGCTACCAGATTTACCAATTCTAGAACTACCCAACAATAGACTTATTTTAGATTCAGTAATAAAAGCACTTATCATTTGATTAACTTTTCTTTTCTTTCCTTTCTGTCTTTCTTTTTTTCTTTCTTTCTTTCTTTTTTTTTTTTTTTTTTTTTTTTTTTTTTTTTTTTTTTTTTTTTTT
>VMDO01008999.1:0-80015 GCA_007922755.1 Pedetes capensis
TGGATGGGTGGGTAGGTGGGTGGATGGTGGGTGGATGGGTGGGTGGGCTGGTGGGCAGATGACTGGGGAAGTGGATGTAAAAGGAGGCAGGATGAACAAACAACCTTATGGGCCTGTGTGGAAAGCTGTGTAATAAGGGAGGTGGGCCATGGCACTTGCATAGAGAAGAGAGGGTGCAGGGACAGCGGGTGATGGATGGAGCAAGGGGTCCTGGGGGGTGATAGCCCAGGCCCCTGCTTCATCCTCCCTCCACCCCCAGGAGGGCCGTGAAGCAGCGAGGTCTGAACCCGATGGCCAGAAGAGACTCTTTGCCTTTACCCCACCTGCCCGGCGATGGAGCCGTGTCCTGGGTAGGGGCAGGGATGAGTCCTGGGCTAAGTCCCTCTGGAAGCCGGGCCTCGGCCCTCGCCCGGGAAATTGCCAAGCCATCCCCGCCACTGTGTGGTGTGGACTGCAATGGGAATTCCTCCGCCTCCGACCACCGCAGGCCCTGGGGTGCTTCCCCGCATCTTCAGGAACCCCAAGTCACCCTCCACAGAAAGCACCCAGCCTTCAGAGGCCATCATGGCCCTGGCTCTCTCCCCTGGGGGTGTCAGGTGGGCGGCGGCCATTCCTCTCACAGCACAGTGCTGAACCAGGCTGATGAGCCAGGGACCAGCTTGTAGGGCTCTGAGTGCAGGGTCAGGGTCGGACATGGGCCCAGGTCCAGCCCGGGCCCGCTGGCCACAGGCCTCAGCCAGGTACTCTGTCCTGGAGTTTCAGTTTCACCGTCAGTGAAGCAGAGACCCTCGCTGCTCCCACTGCGCAGCTGTGCAGAGGCCCTGCCATCACGCACTCACCTCAGCCCCTCCTAAACAAGAACCATGACAAGAAACAAATTGGTCCCCAGATCCTGGCATCTAGGGAGCACTTTAACTTTCCTGAAACATGTCAAGCATACCAAACGTGAAGATTAGTAACCATGACTTCCTGTGTGGCCACCACCACATCAAGTTACCAACACTTTGCCAGGCTTCTCTCTTCTATTCCCAACACACTTCTCACCCTCCACAAATGAGTTGTAAGTAAATCACAGGCATTAATTCTTTACTCCAAAAATATTTCAGCTTGTTTTCTTTTTCTTTTTATATTTTTTTCCTGGACTGGGAATCAAACCCAGAGCTTTGTACATGCTGAACACACTCTCTACCATGAACTATACCCCCAGCCCTAGCATTATCTTTTTAAAAGATTTCTCACACAGGGATAGAAATAGATGATACAAGGTGCAGTTCCTAAGGTCATGAGATGAGCATGGGTGTCTTCAGAGCTGTGTGTCTTTGGGAAAGTTACTTGACCTCTCTGAGCCTTACATTTCTTTCTATAAAAGGGAAGGTGGTAGTTCCTCCCTGTGGGGTTGTGAGGAGAACAGTGGATCGCAGGGAAGTTGAGGAGAAGACACGGGACCAGGACAATTATTCTTCCCTTCTGCCCCCTGCACTGGCACTTCTGTCAGAGCATCAGTAAATAGTGGCCCTTCCCCCTTTCGCTTGCCCCTGCCCCGTCTTTACTCTGCTCCCACCACCTTTCAGCAGCTGGGAACAAAACACTGGAGAGAGGCAGGGTAGGCTAGTCTCCAGGATGGTGGGACCTAGGGTTCCCGTGGATGCCTTCCCATCAACTCACCACCCTGTGCTGGGCAGGGTCCCTGTGGGGAGGTTATGACTAGCTCTGCCTGTGAGTGGCTCCCAGCAGGACCCAGGCTCAGTGGGTACAGCTCAGGAAGACCAGGTGGAGCCTGAGGGAGGCTGGGGGAGTCCAACGAAGGCCAGGGGGCCACAGCCCAGGGAAAGGAGGCAGGCTTGGACAACAGTGTTCTGGCCACATACCCTAGGCCACCAGGACATGCAGCCCCTTCTGGGGACTGAGGTCCCCGCTCACTTGCTCCCGTGGACTGTATGGTGGCCTCTGAAGGCAGAGGTGCAGCAATCAGGAGTCTTGGGAGCCCCTGCCCTGCAGCCTGGCTTGAGCTGAGAGGACGGCACCCTGGGCTGATGCAGGAGGGAATTTTCAGCAGCTTCCGATGACAGGGGCCAAAGCTGGTCCAGGCAAGGAGAGGGGGTCTGGCCATGAAGCGTCCAAGAGGACCTGCAGGTGCCTGGAGAGCTGTGACCTCCCCCCAGGCCATCTCAGATGACGTCTGCATTCACCTCCTGCTCTATGTGCGTGATGCCTTAGTGGCAACTGATGGAGAAGAAAGTGCCAGCCCTCTTGCCCTGCCACGTGTCCCATCAGCTGTGACCAGTGGGAAGACAGGACTTCAGCCCGAGGTAGCTGGGCCTGCGTGCGCATGTCCTGTGCCCTGTAAATGCAGGTTCATGATAGTGACAGGAAACACCTTGACCTTCTCAGTGGTTCATGCTCCTGGGTCTGTCCAGATTTACCCAGGAGAGGCTGAGTCTCTGTCCACAAGGGTGTGGAAGTCAGTGAGAAAGACAGGAGGGGAAGAGAAGGGCAAATATCCCCACATTCAGGCGAGGAGTGGAAGATTCAGGAAAGAACAAACAGATAAGCTTGATTTTAACAGCAATGGAAAAATTCTAAATGGATTGGTGAACAGGAAACAATCATTATTTGGAGTGAACACTGGTTCAACAGAAACAGGTCTTGCTACAGTAGGTGCAGTTTTTGACAGAGGGCAGCCGTGTGGTTCTGTGAACCACAGGCACAGATGCCCCACCTCCCTGCGTTCAGGACAGCTCCTGTGGTCCCCGCCCACCTTCGGAAGACAGTGTCTGGCTCTCATTAGGGGGATACCATGCTCATCCAAGCAATTAACAGGTGTGAGAGCCAGGCACTCCCCTTCATGCTAGGGATAGGCAAAGAGTGACCTGCTGTCATCTATGTGGACCTTAGCATATAGGGACGGGAGGTTGTTGTTGGGTGCCGTTGTTTTGGATCTGGCTCATAGCAACCCTGTGTACAACAGAATGAAACACTACCCAATACTGTGCCATGCACATGATCTTTTTGTGTTTGAACCCATTGTTGCAGACACTATGTTTCTTCTCATTTATTTTTTACTATTTTTTTTTTATTTTTTTTTTTTGTTTTGTGGTACTGGGGTCTGAACCCAGGGCCTCTCACTTGCATGCTTTGCAAGTGCTGGACCACTGAGCTGCACCCCCAGTCCATTTTTTTACTTTTTCAGACAGGGTCTCACTAAATTATGCAGACTGCCTCTGGTCTCGAACTTGAGATCCTCCTGTGCCCTGTAAATGCACCCTGAGCCACTGGGATTACAGACATACACCGCTGCACCCAGCTGTTTCTTCTCATTTTGAGTGCTGCCACATCAGCAAAAGGAGGTCTCAGGGGCTTTACTCCATTCTCGTCATTAAGTTTGACTCTGCTTTGAGGAGATAACTCTTCCCCAGTGGTCTTTTGAATTCCTTCCAGTGTGGGGGGCTCATTTTCTGGCACTATATTTGACAGTACTTCTCTGCCATTCGTAGGGTTTTCAATAGCTAATTGTTTCAGGGCCTGCAGCTGTAGCCCTGTGGCATATGATCCTGTCAGATCTCAGAAGCTAAGCAGGGTTGGGCCTGGGTAGTACTTGGATGGGAGACCACCTGGGAACGTCAGGGGCTGTAGGCTTGGGAGAAGAACCCGGCAAACCCCTCCCAAAAATCAATCTACCATTGAAAACCCTATGAATAGCAGAGAAGCACTGACAATAGTGTTTCCCCTGTTGTACGTAGGGTCGCTATGAGTTGGACACCGACTTGACGGCACCTAACAACAACAATAACAATTGTTTCAACAACTGTTCCAGGAGTGGGCTGCTGGGTCCTTTTCCCTGGTCTATCTTAGTCTGGAAGCTCAGCTGAAACCTGTGTACCGTGGATGGTCCTGCTGGTATCTGCGATACCTGTGGCATAGCTTTCAACATCACAGCATCACACAAGCCCCCACAGCACAAGCTGCCAGACACGTGGAGGACGGAGGGGAGATGCGTGCGAATAATGTCCCCAACAGTGCTGGTGTCAGGACTTGCGCAAATGCGGGGACAGGAGGGCTGATGGGCCCTCTGGGAATAGGCACTTGAATTTTAGTCCAGAGGATGAGGAGGACATGCTGAAAGGGGGAGGGATGCCCAGCCCTGCTGGGGACCCAGGGTTGGGGGTGGAGAGGAGTCATCAGAAGGAGAGAGGAGTGACCTGTGTCTGCAGCACAGAAAGGGAGCAGGCAGCACATTGAAGCCATGGAGTGTAGCCACACCAGGCTTCTGTCTTTACAAAAGCCACGGAGACATCCCAAGGAAGAGGGAGGTGGTGTGCAGATTCGCACTGTGGACAGACAGCGTGGAATATAGAGAAGCCAGCAGAGATACAGGGGACCATCACAGAGGTTGCTGTGGCTGCCAGGGAGATGGCAAAGATGGTGGTAGAGATGCCTGGAAATGCAAGCAAATGCAGTCAAGAGGGCCAGTGACAGCTTAGAGGGGAGTGAAGGAGAGGGCAAGGTCAAGGGTGACTCCAGGCCAGAGTCTGTGATAACCGGTGTGCCAGGTGCTAAGATGGAGGCAGCCAGCATGGGGCATGGAGAATGTGAGTTCCATATGCAGTGTTGGATTTAGGAGGAGACTTGGCTGCAAGACTCTGGCCATCAGAAGGAAGGCCGCATGTGTATTTGAGGGTTTGTCCACATGCCGACATTCAATGACCCTATGATCATGACCCAGGATTCCTGGGAGCAAAGTACAGAGCGAAGAAAAAAAAGGCATAGTGCAATCAAGACGGGAAGAAGCAGCCTCTAACACCAGCAAAGACAGATAAACCTGCCGGCAGCCGGAGGCAGCAGGAGTGAGGGCCAAGGCTGAGGTGGCCCAGGAAAGGGCAGCCTGAGAAACAGCCACTGGTTTTAGTGACAGGAGGTGATGGGGTGACATCGAGAGTCTGCTAGCCAATGGGAGTGGCAGCCAGCTGGGTAGTCAAGGGATGAGTAGGAGGTGAAAAGGGGCAATGGTCAGTGCAACCACTCAGAGACACTGGCCAGGCTCAGGAGACAGACTGGGGGCTGCTGGGCCCTGGGAGCCTGGGTTGCCCAGGGATGGCCGGGCTGCGCTCCATCCATCATCTTCCCGGCACTCAGATGAAGGCCTGGGAGGCAGCATGCTGACCATTCTTGGCTACAGCAACAGGGCAACAGACAGAAGGAGCAGGCCTCAGTTTACCCTCTCACTTCCTAGCTACCCCAGTGGCTGTGGGAGCTCAAGTTTGGGTTAGGGTGAAGGTTAAGCAGCTTCTGTCCTGTCCCTGTGTCCTGAGGGCTCTGACACACTTCCAGGGACCAGAGGAGCCATCCCTGGCACCAGAGAACTGGGCACCAATGATACTCAGACACTGGTCCCTGCCACAGGCCCCAAGGAATGGTCCAGGCCCCAGGCAGGCCAGACACACACCTCCAAAATGCCTCTGGGTTTGTGTATTTCAAAATGGCATGAAGGAAAACTTTCCTTTCTTAAATTACCTGGAGACACAGGCTCTTCTCAGCCTGGTCTTTTCTGAAGCATCTGGGCACTGTCTGCCTGGCTGATGCCTCATCTCTGTCCAGAGACCAGGTCCCCAGCTGCCTACTAACTCAGTGGCTCATGGTGGGTGGAGTCCCCTTCTGGAGATGCCATTTACTACAGATTGATGAGCTCAGGGGCCCCTTCTGTGGGCCACTGATCGAAATCCTTGGGGGCTGTATGCATGTGTCAGTAACTCCAGCAGGCTAGGGGTGCCTTCCCTCAGGGTCTCTGAAGGGAAGGTAATGGTTTTCTCCATGGAGGGAGGGCCATGGCCATCCAGCCCTGCACCCAGCCCAGGGCACCCAGTCCAAGTGGCACCCCATCTGTCTGAGCTGAATAGCGAGGGGACTGTGTCTGTGCTATGTTCTCTTAGCACCTCCTGCCTGCCTGGAGCTGGGTTAGGTTCTGGTGACACTGGCCTCCCTGGCCCTGTGCAGTTGTCATCATCACGGAGAAGCAAAGAAACCCAATTACATCTGTCACTGTCCTACAGATGTTAGTCAGGTGACCAGCCGAGGGCTGCCACAGCAGATGGTGGGCTACTACGGCTAGCCAGGAAGGCCTCTCAGAGCTGGCCCTGAGAGAGAGGAGGGTCCCACTGAAGTGAAGCAAAAGGCTATGGGTCTGAGCAACCCCTGCTCCATGTCTTTCCTCCCCTCTTCCTTGCTTCCTTTGGCTCCCAGCCACCCAGGCAGCCAAGCCATGGGGGCCCTGGGGGCCCTCACCCACCCACCTATGCATCCCTCAGCTCCCACCCATAACCCTGCAGCCTCTTCCCCAGCTGGCCTTGACTAGTGGCCACAACCCTCATGAGCGGCAGGGAGCATGGCTGAGTGGGAACAGGTCCCAGCACACCTGGCCTAATCTGCATCCCTCCCTGCAGAGCCCAGGAGCCTGCCTGTCCTGAGGTAGACCGGGAGGGGGTGTTCAGACCTGAGCGCCCCTCTCCCCACTCCCCAGGCCTATCGAAAGAGGCTGCAGCAGCTCCTGCAGGCTCTGCACCAGAAGCTGGCCACTCTGCGCCGGGGGCCCGAAGGCCTGGTGGGTGCCGACAAGCCCACCTCCTACAGGACCAAGCCACCTGCCTCCATCCACAGGGAGCTCCTCAGCATCTGCAGTGACCCCTACGCGCTGGCCCAGCAGCTGACCCACGTGGAGCTGGTGAGCAATGGTGCCCCTCACCCAGACCCAGGACAGGGGACAATTGGTAACGGTCACCTGCCCTCCTTCCTTGAGCCCTGTAACCCAGGGCCCATGGGCATCTCAGAAGATCCTGGAGCAGTGTTCCTGAAGTCCTAGGGTGTGGAATAGGAAGCCTGGAGGGGCCAACCCTGGCCTGCCTGAGGGTCTAGGCCTGGTCTGGAGGAACTGGGTCCAGATTCTGGCTCCAGCACAATCCACAGTGTGCTTCCCCACCCAGGGCCTCTGTGTCTCCATCCTGCACTCTCTCTGGTGTTCCAGAGTGGCCCCTATTGCCATCCTTCCTGCTTGCAGAGGGGATGCCCCAGCCTAGCTGGGAGCACAAGGGGCTCCTTGTGGGTGCAGAGGCTAAAGGGCCACCCAGAGAGCAACAGGCAGTGTGCAGGCTGCTTTCTTCCCTGCCTCCACCTCGGATGGGGCCCGAGGCACACACCTTACTTGCTGCCTTGTGCCATCTTCCCACCGCCCTGGAGGGCCCATGCTATTGTAGTAACAAATTTCCCTTCTCAGATGGAAATGGAAAGCTCAGAAGGGTTAAGCCATTTGCCAAAACCACACAGCAATAGGGACAGCCAGGGTTCCCTTCTGACCCAGACCCCAGGCCTGACCACTGTGCCTTCTGGAGGGAGCTTGGGCATTTCAATGCCCAATTTTAAGCCTGGTGTCCCTGGGCATCACACCCCATGAGCACTGGGAAAGGAGCTGCTGCCTCCATTGAGATGGCCCTGAGTTTGTGAGGGCCCGAAACAAGTTCTGCAGGCCCCAGTGTGAAAGGCAGGCGAGGACAGACCCCGCGGGGTGGCCAGCACGCACCCCCACCCCAGCCCTGCCTCTTTCCCGCCTTCCTTCCTTTCCCTGCAGGAGCTGCTGCGGCACATCGGGCCGGAGGAGTTCGTCCAGGCGTTTGTGAACAAGGATGCTCTGGCCAGCACCAAGGTAGCCGACTCGCGGGTGAGCTGTCCCAGCCTGACCGTCTGGGTGTGACCCCAGGACATCTGCAGGGCGGCCCTTGGCGCTGCCCCAGGCGGGATACAGGGCCGGGGTTGTGGGCGCCCAGCCCACTCGGCTCATGGCCCCCCAGCTCAGACAGTGTCACCTCGGGGTTCGGGAGCCCAGAAGGGCTGGATGTGCCCAGCCAGGTCCCTCCGCCAGCCACGTCGGAGGGTGGACGAGGAACCGTGCTGTCGCCTCCCCCACTTGGGTTTGGGGTCGGCCCTGGGTGGCTGGAGCGTGCCAAGGCCCCCCCCGCGGCCCTCCGGATGCGTTTCGGTGGGCGCTGGTGCCCTCCAGCGGCCACGCGGGGAAGCGCGGGCTGGTGCGCCCTCTGCAGGGGGAAAGGTGGGAAAGGGGTGTGCGCCCTGGGCCTGAGCGCAGGACACCGTGCGCACACCCAACTCCCAGCCTGACCTTCCCGATCTACCCACCCAACCAGAAGGGTGCCCAGCACTGACCAATGGTTAGATCTGAGCCCAAGCTGGAACTGTTGCATCCGGAGCTCTCACATCTAATAAACGAAGTACAAACGGCACCGTAATGTGTGGGTACATTTTCACCTGTCAGATACGTATGTCACATAGTAGGATAGACACATCGGGGATGTGTAGGGAAAGCAACAGTCCTACACCACTGGCGGGGGGTGAAATTTGCACACCACTTTGGCGGGCAGAGTGGGAAATAGCAGCAACGACTTAAATGTACATCCTCCGGACAGGGTGTGGCCCAGTGGCAGAGGCTTGCCTAGCATGGGTGAGGCCCTGAATCTGATCCCCAACACCAAATAAATAAATAAATATACATCCTTGACCCAACATTCCACATCTAGTAATTGATCCTACAAATATACATATTCACATACCCAAAAATGCACATAGAGGGATGTTCGCGATATGGTGTTTATTATGGCCAAGGACTGAAAGCAAATGACTTTATCGTTCATGGGGACTGGACTATAAAAGTAAAATGTATTCGTCATTCGAATGCTGCAACTCTTAAGAAGAATAAGGCCACTTGTAAATATGGGCCAGCCACCAAGACCCATCCATCCAACCACTGGGGGGGGGGGGGGTGACAAGAAAGGGTGCAACCATCTGTAAAACAACAAAAAAATGAGGTCATGTGTACACCTGTGCTTGAGAGAACACTGGCTGGGGGGCAGGAACAGGAGGGACACTTGGCTATCTTAGGAGGGTGGTTTGTTTTACTTTTATTCTTGTTTTTATGAGATGAGGTCTCCCCGTGCTGCCTTGGCTGCTCTCAAACTGGTGGGCTTAAGCAATTGTCCCTCAAGTAGCTGGGAATACAACCTTGAGCCACTGTGACTGGCTAGCAGGTTGTTATGATTTTGTGTGTGGTGTTTGGCCATTGCTCAGTACTTCTTTTCTTTTCTTTATTTTTTCATTGTTTTTGTGTGACCAAACCCAGGGATTTATGCATGCCAGTGCTCTACTACTGAACTACTATCCCAGCCCTTGGTTTTTTGAGATAGGGTCTCACTAGGTAGCCCAAGCCAGCCAAAAACTTGAAATCCTCCTGGCTCCACCTCCTGAATGCTGGGATTGCAGGCATGCCACCCTGCCTGGGTCCAAGTATTGCTTTTTTATTTGAAATACATCAAGGATGTGTGAGACATTTATCTGTCCAACTCTACTGTAGATGAATATATGTTGTTCCTATCGTTCTTCTATTACAAATATTGAGGTTGTGAGCATTCTTACATTTCCCGATATGTATAGGAACACATTCTCTAGGGCATCACTTCTCAAATGTTTTGGTCTCTGATTCCCTTTACCCTCTTAAAAACCATGGAGAACCCTGAAGAACTTTTGGTTATCAAAAAAGTTTCTACCTCTACTCATATTAGCACTTAAAACTGATAACTTTTAAAACTATTTATATACAAATAGCAATAATAACCCATTACATGTTGACATAAGTATCACTTATGAAAAATAATTGATTTCTAAAGTAGAACATTAATGAGAAGAGTGACATTGTCTTATAATATTTTTATAAATCTCCATAATGTCTGACCTCATAAAAGATAGCTAGATTCTCTCACCTTGTTTCTCTGTTCAGTCTCTTAACATATATTATTTTGGTATTTGGAAAATTGAGCAATATTTGATGTTCTTTTCAGATAGTTGTGAATATTCTTGTTAGATACTAGACCTAAACTCCACAAGTGATTGTTTTTAAAAATTAATTGTGATGTGAAACCTGAAAAGGTATCAATGAATCTTGTGTGTGCTATGATATCTATTGATCCATCTTGCATCATGCATTCATGATTTTATAATATCATATGCTGGTCATTTAGAAAATATGAAGACACTGAGTTAGACAGATCTTCTGAATGTCGACACATTTCTTTATGCAGTACTTTAAAATAACATTCATTAACATCACTCCTTATCTCATAATTAAAAAAAAAAATCATCTGGAACTGGGGATATAGCTCCATGGCAGAGTATTTGGCTGGCATGTGAAAGGGTCCAGGTTCCATCCCCAGCACCAAAAAAAAAAAAAAAAAAAAAAAAAAAAAAAAAAAAAAAAAAAAAAAAAAAAAAAAAAAAAAAAAAGGAAAGAAGAGAAGAAAGGAAGGAAGAGAGGAAGGAAGGGAGGACTAATCTGTAAATATTGAGAAACTGTCTAGCTCAAAAGGCAGATACATGTTTTACAAATTCCCAATTTTCTCTTGAAAGCTTGGATTTCATTGGTGGCAAAAAATACTGTAAATTATTTTCCTTTATGGGACAGGTTAATTTTGTTCATTTTAAGGAAAATATCAGTCAAATATTGAAGCCTGAATAATGAGGATCCATTATTCCTCGTTCAAGTAAAAACATTATTCAGGGAAAACAGTGGTCCAGTCAGCTTACTAGTCAATCAAGTGCTCTCTCTAAAGACAACCATCACTCTTGTTTGAAGCAAAAGCATTGTGTGTGAGCCCCATGTTGTCACATCGAGTATGAAAAGATGGGTGCAGCCGGGCACGGTGGCACACACCTGAAATCCCAGCAGCTCCAGAGGCGGAGGCAGGAGGATCACAAGTTCAAGACCAGAGGTAGTCTGTGTAATTTAGTGAGACCCTGTCCCAAAAAGTAAAAAAAAAATGGGCTGGGGGTGCAGCTCAGTGGTCCAGCACTTGCAGAGCATGCAAGCGCAAGGCCCTGGGTTCAGCTCCTGGTACTGGAAAAAAAAAAAAAAAGATGGGTGCTCAAGGGGTGAGATTTAATAAAATTAAAAAGCTTTGCCACATCAAGGGCATCCTCAAGTCAAATCCACACTTTTTCCTTTTAAGTGCCAACTTTAGCACCATTGCTTTTGTGCCATCAGAGCAAATCTCCACGCAATGGAAAAGACAATAATGTTATATTATGAAAATAGTTTGGCCGATGGACCCCCAGAAAGGGTCCCCCAGGGATCCCCAGGAGTCCATAGACAACACATTTCAAACTGCTGCTCTACAGTCTATCTAGGAAGAAGAATTCCTGCATCCCAGAACAGGTATGTGGCAGACTTTTATCCCAGCAGGTGAGGCTGTATCAATTTACCCTCCCAGCAGACCTTGTCAAACGGTTTAATTCTTGTCAGAAGGGGCATCTTTTCATATAGGTTGACTGTTCTTGTTTCCTCCTCTGTGGAATGGCCTGTCCTTGACATTTGCCCAGTTTTCAATTGATGATTTGTCCTTTTCTGAAGGATTTTTAAAGAACTTTTCATTTTTGTTCTATTTGAAATATGTGCTAGTTAATGATCCCTTGCCAGTTAGAGGTACTGTGAATTTTCTTCTCCTGGTTGGTTGCTTTGCTTTTTATCCTCCTTACAATGATCTTTGGTGAACAGATGTTATTAAACTTAACCTAGTCAAATTTACTCATTTTTTCCTTTTTGGTTTTCTTTGATGGGAGGGCAGGTGTGTAATAAATCCCTCCCACTGCCCTCTCAGGTCATAAAGATCATTTCCTATGCTTCCTTTAGAAGTTTGAAAAGTTTTGCCTTTTACATTTGGACCTGAATTCATCTTGTGCATATGGCTTAAGGCAGGGATTCAGTTTCATTTGTTCCCCAAATAACCCACGATTTCTGTACCATTACTGATACATTCCTTTACCTACAGATATGCCTTGACCTCTGTCACTATAACAGATAGCAGGTGTCTATAAACATGTTCTGGATTCTCAATTTTGCCCCCCTGGGCCATTTTTCTGTCTGTGTCAGTGTATTTTGTCTTCACTGTCATAGTTTTACCATGACACTTGATGTCTGGGGCAGCACATCCCCCAGGGTCTTCTTTAGGTGTGGCTTGGCTATTTTGGGGCCCTTTGCTTTTCAATTTAAATTTTAGAATCATTTGCCAAATTCTATGAAATGTCCTGTAGAGATTTTGTTAGACTATATTAAATATGGATCAATCTGGGAAGAATTTATATATTCATGATTTTGAGTCTTCCAATCCATAGAAACAGTATGCACCTCCATTTACTTAGGTCTAACAGCCCTATAATATCTTTCCAATGTCATTTTCTTTTCTCTATAAAAGTCCTATACAGGTTTTGTTAGTTTTTTCCCCTGGGGACCACATGGGTAGTTTTGCTATTGTACATGAAATAATCTATTTACACAGATTATTTTAAAATGTGTTTAGTTAGTTAGTTAGTTTAGTTAGTTAGTGGAAAAATACCAAAATGTGTTTTTAGATTTCTAAGTATTTGAAAAGGATTCTTAGTATCAAATAAGTGAGCTTAGGTTTCCATACTTGTCCACTACCTCAACTATGTATTGAACATAGTTCCTATCTGCTTATTACTGGTTAGAGGAATGTAATTTTCTGTATATCAATTTTATATCTGACAATATTGAAAACTCTTATTAATTCTATTAATGTGTCTGTATCCTTTGAGGTTTGCATGTAGACAGATCATGTGAGACTAATAACAGTTTTGCTCCCTCTTTCCAGCCTTATTCTGTTTATTTCTGTGGTAGAATAGAAACCCCATTCATATGAGGGGGACATGTACGGTAGATAGACTTTCATCCATCATTTTAAATCTATGAGATGTTAAGATTGTTGTCATGGCAGATTTACCCTGCCCAATCTGACTAACAGAATTTCTTTTTCTTTCTTATTGTGCTAACTCCCACCTCTGGTACAATGTCAAATAGAAGTGTTGATAGATGGCATCCTTCTTTTATCCTGATTTTAAAAGGAATGCTTTTAATGGGCTACGACAGAGCATAATGTTTGCTAGTGGACTTTTTTAGGTGCCCTTTGTCAGTTTAAGGAAGTACTCTATTCCTTCCTAGTTTGCTAAGAAGTCTTATGTGAATTGTAAAATTTTATTGAATTCTTTCTCTGGATCTATTTAAGTCGTATTTTCTCTTCCCCTTTAAACAATTTTTTTTTCTGGGATTTTTACTGGGAGTTGAACTCAGGGCCTCATGCTTGCATGCTTTGCAAGTGCTGGACCACTGAGCTGCACGCCCAACCCATTTTTTTGACTTTTTGAGACAGGGTCTCGCTAAATTATGCAGACTGCCTCTGGTCTCGAACTTGCAATCCTCCTGCCTCCACCTCCCAAGTAGCTGAGATTTCAGGTGTGCCCCATCGTGCCAGGCTCCCCTTTTAAACTTCTAAGTGATTGTCTATATTCCTTTTGTTTAACGAATGTTGAATCAACCTTGCATTCCTGGGATAAACAAAACTCAGATAAATTAGCCAGGTGCTTTCATGCACTCCTGTAATCCCATCTACTTACGAGGCAGAGGCAGGAGAATCATAGGTTCAAGGCCAGAGGCAGCCGGAACAATTTAGTGAGAGCCTACCTCAAAAAAAAAAACAAAACTTTTTTAAGGGGTGGGGATTGCTGGGTGAGCAGCTCAGTGGTGGAGCACTTGCCTGGCATGTGAGAGGCTCTGGGTGCGACCCACCAGTACTGGGGGAAAAAAGACCCCTGGGATTAAAGGGAACCATTGTCTTTTTCACACACCCTCAGATTCCATGTGCCAATGTTTTGTTTAGGATTTTTGCAACTGTAATCATGAGTGAAATGGATCTTTTATTTTCCTTTATGACACTATTCTTGGCTAGTCTTTGTGTCTCTTCCCCTATTCTCTACTCTGTTGAAAGGCTGGAATTTCCTACTCCTGGAGGTTTTGGCTGAATTTGCTGTGAAACATCTGAGCCTGCTGTTCTTGGAGGGATGACTTTAATGTACTGAGTCAAGGTTTTCCTTGTTGGTTTCTTTGCTTATTCTTACTGTTCTTTTAGTGATTATAGTTCTAGTCAGGTTTTCTATTTTCTCTTGTCTGTTTTATAATGTATATTTTTCCAAGAATTTGACCATTTCCCCTAAGTTTTCACAATTATAGATATAGAATTATACACAGATAACTTTTCTCTAGTTATCTCTTAAATTTTATCACATCCATATTGATTTATCATTAATATTCTCTGTTATTTCCTTCTCTATTTTTTTACCAGTATTTCCAAAGGTTCATCCTTCTTCTCAGATAAAGAGCTTTTGATGTTGATTCTGTATATTGCAGCTTTCTTTATTATTTCATTTATTTCTTCTCTAATCTTTACTACATCCTTCCATTTACTTTCTTTGGGTTTATTCTGTTATTCTATTTTAAATGTCTTACATTATATTCCAGCTGTTTTAATTCTTTCTTCTTATCTAATAAAAACATGAAAGACTTCCTTTCTCTTTAAATACATTGTGTGTGTGTGTGTGTGTGTGTGTGTGTGTGTGTGTGTGTGCGCGCGCGCACACACACACACACAGAACCAGGACCTTATTCATGTTTTGCAAGTGCTCTACCACTGAGCTGCACCCTCAGCCCATTTTTTATCTTTTACTTTGAGACAGGGTCTCACTAAGTTCCACGGGCCTTGACTTTGCCTTCCTCCTGCCTCCACCTCCTGAGTCACTGGGATTATTGGTATGGACCATGCTCGACCTTAAAATACATTTTTTAAAAAAATTTACAGCCTCCAAGTTTTGCTTTTCAGTTTTCACTATCATTCTAATTCCATTATGATTTCATCTTTGACCCAAAGATGTGTTAAAATGTGTTCTTAGATTTCCAAATGTTTGAAAAGAATGCATGTTCTGAAATAATTCAGTTCAAGCTTCCATATTTGTCCCTTACCTCAATATGTAAATTATGTTGTTCAACCTTCTATTTGTAGTAAGTTTTGTTTTTCAGTCTCCCTAACCTATTCATTGCTGGCATGTATGTAAAAATCTAATATGATAGTAGGACTCAACTTCTCAGGTAAAGAACCTGACCTTTCTGATGAGTTTTGCTTCCATATTTTGAAAAGTGATGCAAACAAGTTTAGACTCATGACATGTTCCTGATGAGTTGAACCTTTTATCATTATGCAGCTTCCCTTCAATCTCTTCTGTATGCCTTTCTCCTTGAAGTCTTTTTTTTTGTCTTAAAATCTATTGCATAAATATAACAGGTGCTCCTCAACTGCTGAGGTGGTCATGTCCTGACAAATCCATCCTAAAGTTGAAAACTCATAAGTCAAATCATCATAAGTAGGGAACTGTCAAACTAGTCATATGATATTTATCACAGATACATTTTTCTACTTTTTTTCCATATAAGCTTAAGTTTGGAGTGTGTCTCTTGAAAATGGCAAGGAGTGGGATTTTTATTTTAGTTACTGTGATTGTAATTACTGATCTATGAAGATTTGTTCTTACTGTCTTCTGTTGTACTATTTGTCTTCCTTGACTTCTGTGCGTGAACTGACCTCTCAGATGAATACATCCCTCCATTCCATCTTCTTCTTTGTTTATTGAAAGTTATCCTGACATAGTTGTTTTGTTAATTAGGCGGGAGGGTGTTGGTTGGTTGGTTGTTTTGGAAGAGGGTTCTCTCTCTCTCTCTCTCTTTCTTTCTTTCTTTCTTTCTTTCTTTCTTTCTTTCTTTCTTTCTTTCTTTTTTGAGACAAGTTCACACTAAGTAGGCCAGGCTGACCTCAAACTCAAAATCTCTTCCTCAGCTTCTTGTGTCATGGGATTAAAGGGATGTGTCACCATGCCTGGCTTATTCTGGCAGTTTTAATGTGCACATTTAAGTTAACTTAAGCTTAACTTTCTAAACTATGGTACTTGTATACAGAGGAAAGTTTACATCAATTTAAAAATTATGCTTCCGAAATATATTATAACCTAGCAAAGAGGCCCTTCCCTGTTACAGGGTGAAATAGGACCTTTTATCCCTTCTTATCATAGTAATGAAATGCTTATTGTAGAAAATGGTTGTTGTTGTTGTTGTTGCTGTTATTGTTGTTGAGTGCTGTCAAGTTGTATCTGATTCATAGCAACTCACAGCAAGCCTAAGTACAGCACACTGAAGCACTACCCAACACTGGGCCATGTACATGATCTTTTTATGTTTGAGGCCATTGTTGCAGTCACTATGTTTCTTCTCATTTTGAGTTATGCCACATAAGCAAAAGGAGGTCCCAGGGGCTTTACTCCATTCCTGTCATTAAGGTCAACACTACTTTGAGGAGGCAACTCTTCCCTTTGTTGTTGTTGGGTGCCGTCGAGTCGTATCCGACTCATAGCGACCCTCATAGGGTTTTCAATGGCAGATTATTTCGGGATTGCCTTGGGAGTGGATTGCCACGTCCTTCTCCCATTTTGTGGTGCTGGGAATCAAACTCAGGACCTCAGAGACCGCAGAGCGGTGCTCTACCAATTGAGCTAAATCCCAGCCCAATTCTTCCCTAGTTGTTTCTTAAATGCCTTCCAGCCTGGAGGGGGGGCCTCATTTTCTAGCATTCTATTTGACAGTGCTTCTCTGCTATTCATGGGTTTTCATTGGCTAAATTGTTTGGGGAGTGGGCTGCCATGCACTTTCCATAATCTTAGTCTGGAAGCTCAACTGAAATCTGTTCACCATGAGTGGCCCTGATGGTATCTAAGATACTGGTGGCGCAGCTTTCAGCATCACAGAAACATGCGAGCCCTCACAACATGACAAGCTGACAGACACATGGGGGAAAAAATGATTAAATATGTAAAAGTGAAAAATCAAAAAGAAACCACCCCAACAGGATTTTACATTTCATTATCTTCCTTTCCTTAACTATTTTGTGTGTGTGTGTGTGTGTGTGTGTGTGTGTGTGTGTGTAAAGTTGAAACTGTATTTTAGGAAGATTTGTTTTGATTTTGCTTAATATATTAAGGACTTCCATGTAAGAAAAAACTGTATTATAAGATAACAGAAAAAAGCTCATGTAGAAATATATGTACAGTTATTGTACCAGTGAGTTCATGCATCACTGTGGCAGAGAATCTGACATAAACAAACTAATGGAAGGAATGATTTATTTGGAGCTCATGGTTAGAGGATCACAGTCCACAGAGGTGGGGAGATATGGCAGTGGGGCAGCTAGATCCAAGAAAGTGACCATAACTGGGGTTCCAAATAAAACCCCCAAAGTCCTGCCCCCAGGAACCCACTTCTGCAAAGCTAGATCCCGCCTCCACAGGTTCCACTGCCTCCACAAACAGTGCCACCAGCTGGAGACCAAATGTTCAAACACATGATCTTTGGGGGACATTTCAGATTTGAATCATGACAATTATAGGTACATAAATATATACGTATGGAGAATTGATTCTCAATATTCACAGTACTATTCTAAAAAATGGTCCCCAATCTTTTTGGCATCAGGAACCAGCTTTGTGGAAGACAGTTTTTCCATAAACTCAGACAGATATGAGCCAAAGTGGAGTAAATACAGATGAAGCTTCACTCGTTCACTCATCACTCACCTCTTGTGGTGTGGCATGGTTCTTAATAGTAGTAGTCTATAGCCCAGGGGATGGAGGACCCCTGTTCTAGAATATCTAGAATGAACACTGAATTAGGAAATACCAAGCCATTGCTCCTAGGGGGAATATAAAGTTAGGTTCCCGCACATTTCTCATCTCAACATTTTCATCAACCAATCAATGTATAACCTCATTTGATGTGTTTATGTTTAAATACATCTTGGTTGGTTGGTAGGTGCTATCGAGCTGTGTCCAACTCACAGCTATCCCCATAGGGTTTTCAATGGCTGATTGTTTCGGGATTGCCTTGGGAGTGGATCGCCACGTCCTTCTCCCATTTTTGCAGTGCTGAGAATCAAACCCGGGACCTCAGAGACTGCAGAGTGGCACTTTACCAACTGAGCTAAACCCCAGCCCAAATCCTTCTTAGTTAATAATAGCATTGATTGAGCTCACAAAATTCATGCCTAAATGAAGCTTATCTAGCATATATTTTCTCTGCAGAACACACTGCATCCTTTGTGTGTTTATCACTTCAGCTCCATGCTTGGGGGAATTTTTAAACATTGAAATTATCCACAAAAAAGCAAAAAAAAAATTTTTTTTTTAAAGAGGACAGAATAAAGGATACATGCTCACAGTAGGAAGCGGAAACAAGAAGACAGGGCACCTCTTAGTTCAGCCTCAGCTGGAAATGCTTAGGAGTTCAGTGTCTCAATTTTCTTTTCTCTCTGCATATATATACAATGAGTGCAAAAGCAATGCAAGCTGTTGAAATTATAAATAAAATTTAGAGAATAGGCAAATTTTCGAATATAAAATCCTTGAATAATAAGGATCCATTCTGTATGTGTACCCATGATTTTTAATTATTTACTTATTTATTTACCTATTTATTTATTTAATACTGAGGGTGGAACCCAGGGCCTCACACACACTGAGTGCACCCTCTATCACTGAGCAATACCCCCAGCCCTTCTCTGTATCTTTTTTTCCCAGGGGTACTGGGGACCAAACTCAGGGCCTTCACATGCTAGGCAAATGCTGCACCACGAGCCACGTGCATGCCCCTACCTCTCAAATATATAGAGAAAAAGATGAGAAGGAAACACACCAAATCCTTGGTGTTTCTGGTAGGTTTTGAGGTCTTCATGTTGTGCAGGTTATCTGTAATGACCATCAACTGATTTCACGCTCTAAAAGGTTGTCAGGAAAGAGCCTCAGTGTGTGGTCCCATGTCTTTTCTAGCCCTGTTTCAGTGACAAGACTAACAACCTTGAGGCTTATGTGAAATGGTTCAACAGATTGTGTTACCTTGTGGCGACTGAGATCTGCATGGTGAGTAAAAAGCTGGGGCAAGCGTGACCTGGCATAATCAAAGGTGGAGTGGGAGCTGGAGGCTCCCAAAGGGGGCCTGGAAGGACAGCTGAGCCCTGACCATCTTGAGTTCAGAGCTTGGTGGGGCACCCCTCCTGGACAGTGGCTTCCCCCTTTCCTGTAGTAACATTACCCCTCTAGGTAGAACTCAAGGTGAATCTACCAGCCAACACCACAGAAGTCAGGAACTATTTGGTGAAGCAGTGGGGGGTGAGGATTCCCAGCCTGAGTAGCCTCACTGCCCCGATTGGTACCTGTCTGTCCTGGGCAACTGGGCCTGTGGTGCTGTTATTTGGCTCACTCAGAACTTAGAGGTAGAAAAGATCTAACCTGTTGTTATTATTGTTAGGTGATGTCGAGTCAGGTCCAATCTCACTCACAGTGACCCTATGTACAACAGACAAAACACTCCCCAACACTGTGTCATGCCTGGCACTATGTCAGGGCTTCTCTGCTATTCATAGTGTTTTGATGGCTGATTATTTTGGGAGTGGGCTGCCGGGTGTTCTCCCAAGCCTACAGCACACAGAATTCCCAAGTGGTCTCCCATCCAAGGACTAACCAGGCCCAACCCTGCTTAACTTCCAAGATCTGATGAAATCGGACACCAGGCTGGTACTATCCAACTTGTAAGAATTAGGAAATTGCACCCAGGGAGTAGGGACCAATGGAGTCTCTTGGAATCAGGAAGTCCTGGCACCACAGAGCTGGACATGCTTGTCACTGAATTGAGGCGGCCTCTAAGCCACACCCCGCCCACCATCTTCTTTTCTTCCCTCTGGCCTCATTCCCTCTCCCTAAGGTGAAGCCCAGGGGGCCACACACAGAAGCCCAGCTGGGTTCACTGGACACAGGTGCTGAAGCAGAGCTTGGAGGTTGATGGTCATTAGGGCTCAGCACCTGTTGGGGAGAAGAGGGGTGTCAGGAACGCACTGATCTGCAATGTCCACAGTGGGCCAAGGTAGTTGGATCTTAGCCCTCACCTGGCTGGTCACTGTCACTGAACGTATTGTCCTTCAAAGGACAGGAAGAAGGCTCAGGTGGGCAGCTCTCTGCAGCTGAGGCAGCTCCTTGAAGGTTTGGTGGCACATCTCCACGGGTACCATGACATACTTCTTGGTGGCAGTACAGACTAACGCTAGGTGTTTGGTAGGCAAGCAAGGTCTATGGGGAAAAATATGGCATGGGGTGCCATGGCCCAGCCTTCTTCCTACGTTCACATCATGAGGTCCAGCAGCTAAGGTCCAGGTCACCTCTGTGAAGGCTGGGCTGAGTCCACCAGACACTCAGGAGACTAACCAGGATGGCCCACGGAGAGGACATGGTTGGGTTCTGAGCCTGCAGAAAGGTGGGAAGTCCCCAGCACATGGCCCCAGCCTGGGTTTTAATAGTCACGTGGCTATAAGCCTTCGGACAGGGTCTCGGGGTCAGCACATAGCCACGGGGAGGGGTGGGCAAGCTCGGTGCTGGGAGGGGAGTGGAGGGGAGGGTGATGCTCTAGCTCTCAGGGAAGATGAGGCCTCCAGGAAAGCCAGCAGCTGTTCCCGAAGCTGCCTCGCAGCCGTCCCATGCAACAAGTGGCACCTGTGTCCCCACGGGAGCTCCACAGGCTACAACTGAGCTCCATGGCCATGGACTGTATGCCAGCTCTGCTGCAAAGCCCCCAGCTGCTCAGCTGCAAAGTGGGCTTGGAGAAGGTTAAGGGGGCTGGGCAGGGCAGACAGAGCGGGTGTCTGGTCAGGGCTGGGGAGGTGCACAGCATCACTGAGGCCTTGCTGCCTTGTCCCCAGCCAGCCAAGAAGAAGCAGAGGGCCCGGGTGATCGAGTTCTTCACTGACGTGGCCCGTGAGTGCTTCAACATCGGCAACTTCAACTCCCTGATGGCCATCATCTGTGAGTAGCTGGGGGGCAAGGACCCCAGAAAGGTTGGCGTGCACGCAGCCAGGCTGGAGGCCAGGGCCTCCTCTGAGCTGTGGGTGGGCGTGGGCAGGGGGCCAGCAGCACAGCTGTGCGTGGAGGTCCAGGCCAGGTGTCCCTTTTGAGGCAAGCTGGGTCCCTCAGGATGGTTGGTGATGGCTCAGCAGTGCACTCCTAGATCCAGAAAGAGTGTAGGGCCCAAAGCGGACGCTGGTCCTAGGATGGGCCCCGTGATGTGGGGACAGAGTCTGAGTTTATGCGTACGCAAGTGCCCCCATCGACCCACTGTCCACTAGCACCCGCCCGCAATGCTGCAGACCTCAGCCCCGGTCAGACTTCCAGCTGCACCGCAGCCCACTGCTTAGGACAGTGAGGGGCTGTTGAGGCCGCAGGTGCCCTCCCAGCTTTGCCACCTCTTCCAGCTGGCATGAACATGAGCCCTGTCTCCAGGCTGAAGAAGACCTGGGCCAAAGTGAAGACAGCCAAGTTTTTCATCCTGGAGGTAACAGGTTTGCTGGACTGAGGGGGCAGCCCTGCAGCCCTGACCAGAGCTACCCAAACACCTCCCTGTCTCCTTCAGCACCAGATGGACCCAACAGGGAATTTCTGCAACTACAGGACAGCTCTGCGTGGGGCAGCCCACCGCTCACTGACCGCCCACAGCAGCCGAGAGAAGGTAGGTAAGGGCCCCCACAGTCAGAGATGTGCCAGCCCTCAGAGCGCCCTGGCCCAGGGAGGCTGTACGGGTCCGTTAGTCAGCTTTCCTTCTCTTTAACAAACATGCGAAAGATCAACTTAGAAAGAGAAAAGGTTTTTTATTTGGCTCATGGATTCAGAGGGTTCAGTCTGGGATCCGTTGGGCTTGTTGCTCTGGGCCTGTGGTGGTGTGTCACAGTGAGAACAGGTGCTGAAGCAAAGCTATTCTCCTTGTGGTGAGTTCACCAAGAGGGGAGAGGCTAGGCGGGCACTTAGGCCCTTTCAAAGGCTTGCCCTGGTGACCTGCAGCCCTCCTAGCAGGCTCCACCTCCCAAAGGCTCCACCACCTCCTCCTAGCGTGTCCCAGGGGAGCAAGTCATCACCACATGGAATTTGGAGGGCACTTATGATCCAAACCATAGCAATCAAAAATCTGGGTGCTAAACTGGGAACCTATAATCCCAGCAATTCAGGAGGTAGAGGCAGGAGAATTGCAGGTTTTAGGCCAGAGGCAGCCTGTGAAACTTCAAGACCATCTCAGGATAAGACATAAAAAGGGGGCTGAGGGTGCAGCCCAGTGGCAGAATACCTGCAAAATATGTGCAAGATTCTAGGTCCAAACCCCCAGGCCACACACCTGATGGGGCCTGAGAGGAAAAACAGTCTGGCTTCAGAGTAATGGAGCCTGTACTTCCTTTCTTTGTGGTTTGCTCATTGCTCCCCATGGAGTAAAACGAGCCTTTGTTATGAGTCAGACCTAAATATCCCCAAAGGTCTATATGTCTAAGGCGTGGATGTCAGCCTGCCTCCTTATTGGGCAGTGGTAGAGACTTTAGGAGGTGGAGCCTGGTGGAAGGAAGAGTCAGGTTGCTCAGGGTGTGCTCTTGAAGGGGATATTGGGACCCACTCCCTTGCTTCCCAGCTTCCATGAGATGAAGGCTTTGCACTACCATAATGTCCTCCTCACCAGAGGCCCCAAAGCAACAAAACTGGCTGCTCATGGACAGAAACCTCTGAAGCTATAAGCCAAAACAAACCTTTCCTCTTTTTAAGTTGTTTGCCTCAGGTATTTTGTCACAGTGACAGAGAGCTGGCTAGCACACCTGAAAACTCATGAAGCCCTGAGGCTGGCCAACCTTACACAGGAAGTCGCTCTGCCCTCTGCATCCTAGGGCCACATCAGAGGCCCTTTAGGGAGGTGTCTACTGGCCAGGCTGCCTTCCTGCTCTGCAGGGAGGCCAACTGAGGGCTGACCTGCCACCTCTCCCTTCCAGATTGTCATTCCCTTCTTCAGCCTGCTCATCAAAGACATCTACTTCCTGAACGAGGGCTGTACCAACCTCCTTCCCAATGGACATGTCAACTTCAAGGTGTGTCCAGGGACCTAGGCGGGCAATGCTACCAAGCGAGACAGATCTGGGAAAGTTTCCAGAGCAGGGAACTGCTGGCCCCTGAACAGTTAGCCTCATGCGGGGCCCTCAGGCAGACAGTGCAGCAGCTCACAGCCAGCTTCAGGTGGGATTTTCAGGGTCCCCTCACCCCTACAATCAGCCAGAGAGGGAGACTGAGGCCCACACACATGTCAATATGCATGCCATGCTGGGCCAGTGGGAAAGACAGCTCCACAGACCCATGGTGACAACTGGCAAGGTGCTGTGACAGGGGACCAGAGCAGCCCCAAAGGAGGGGTCCTGAGCTGCCTGGGGGAGGTATTAAGCACATGCCAGAAAGGGCAGAAGTGAAGATGGCCCTCTCCCTGAACTCACTTAGGGCAGCCCATGTGTCTACTCCTCCAGGAAGACCCCTGAGCCCTTCCAGACAGAGGGAGCCCACCTGTCATGGCTCCTGCAGAGCAGCAGGCTAGGCAGTCAACCCCTGAGGCCCTGAGCTCTCAGAAGCAAGGTCAGACTGATCCATTCTGTGTCCCACCCCCAACAAAGTCTCACCCCACCCAGGGGCTGCAGGGCTTGGGCCAGGAAGTGGCTCTGGCCAAGCCTTGCTGTCCCACTGTGCACCATGGGACTTCACACAGACCTGGGAGGGGTCGACATGCACACAGGTAGCCCTGCTAACGAGGCCCTGCCACCCAGAGCTGCCCTCTGTGCAGACCCAAAGCAGGCCCGGTTACCCCTAAGGCCAGCTGTACTGGAGCACAGTGCAGTCCCACAGGCCATCTCTGTCTGCCGCACCCCTGGAGTCAGTCAGGGCTGGAGGCCATGTGGGTGAAGCTACCAGAGCCCAGAGGCCTACAGTGGGGTGTGACTGTGCAGGTGACCCTGACGCACAGGGCTGTGGGCACCGAGTCCAGGGCCAGGGTAAGACTGCAAGGTCCCCACGTGGCCACAAGTGGAGGAGGGACTGATGAAGGGGCGGCACAGAGCAGGGCTCTTGCCCAGGCATGGCTTTGGGCTGCTGTTTATTTCAAACCCTGCTGGTAGCAAACACCTATAATCCCAGCAATTTGGGAGGCTGGGGCAGGAGGATCATGAGTTCCAGGCCAGAGGCAGCCTGCACAATTTTTAGTGAGACTTTGTCTCAAAACAAAAAATAAAAAGAGGACTGGGAGTGTGGTTTAGTGGTAGAGCACTTTTCATAGCTTGCATGAGGCCCTGGTTCAACACCCCCAGTATTGCAATCAATCAATCAATCAATCAATTCCTTTCTAAAGTTGGCATACTTTTTAAAAAATTAAATACATGCATAGGCAGTCTCTATGTCCATGGATTCTGCATGTATGTACTCAATCAATCGTGGATCAAAAATATTTTTTAATTATATCTGTACTAAAGATGTACAGACAATTTTTCTTCTTGTTATACACTAAATAATCAGTATGACAACTATTTACATAGCATTTACATTGTTTTAGGTATTATACATCATCTAGAAATGACTTAAAGGATATGGGAGGGTGTGCATAGGATGTATGCAAATACTATGTCATTTATATGCCTTGCAGCCTTACCACTATGGCATCAGATCTCGGAAGCTAAGCAGGGTTGGACCTGGTTAGTACTTGGATGGGAGACTCCTGGGAACTCCAGGTGCTGTAGGCTTGGGAGAAGGACCCAGCAACCCACTCTCAAAACAATCAGCCACTGAAAACCCTATGAATAGCAGAGAAGCACTGGCAATACTGTTTTGCCTGTTGTGTGTAGGGTTCCTGTGAGTCAGACACCAACTCGACAGCACCTAACAACAACATGCCATTTCTGTAAGGTACTTGAGTGTTGTAGATTTTGGTTTCCTGGGGAGAGGTGAGATCCTGGACCCCATCCCTCATAGATACTGAAATACAACTGCATTTAAGTCTTACTTAAATAAAATGATACTTAGAAGAATTTGCTTAAATACCTTAACTATATTTGCATCATCTAACTAATCAACAAGCATGTGTCACTTGTCATAAATAGTAGATAACCACAAAATACATTCAAATATAATCATGCTCGCTCCTGCTAGATGCAGTCAAGGGCTCCGGCCAGAGCTGCCATCTCCCTGCTGATGGGGATCCCAGGGGGAGTGGAGGGAAAGTGACAGGTGATTCTCACAGGACGCTCAGGGTTCTTGTTGGGTAACGCTGTCACCTACTGCCCACATTCCTCCTCAAGCCCATGAAATCACTGCTCAGTGATGAGAGAGGCTTTGCCAGCTCAATGGGGATGCCTGCATTTTGTGTCTCTGACCCTGGCAGAAATTTCTGGAACTGGCCAAGCAGGTTGGAGAGTTCATCACATGGAAGCAAGTGGAATGTCCCTTCGAGCAGGACCCGAGCGTCACCCACTACCTGTACACTGCCCCCATCTTCAGCGAGGATGGTAAGGGGGTCCCACGGCTTCCCTACCCCCCAGGCTGTTGGGTGGCCTCTCAGCACCGTGCAGGGATCCCTGGTCTGAGCAGGGAAGTGCTTTGCCCACCCCCTTGCAGGCCCCAGGATGGAGCAATGAAGGCCAGGTGGTGCTGGCCAACTGTCCCTAAGGAGCACAGGATGGACCCACTGGCTCCCAAGCCAGCTTCCCCCTGGATACAGTTAGGACACTGTAGAGCATTGCAAATCTGGGCCACCTGACTGTGCGACTCCACGCTCCTCCTTAGGAAAGTGGGGTGAGGATGAGAACTGAGGCTCCCATAGGGATGGCCATGCACAGGGCTGACCATGGGTCTTTCCCAGGCCCGAGAGTTTGTGGGTGTGTTATACACCTTGGTGTGACAGGGGACATCCTTTTCCTAGAGCACCAATACCTGCCCCCCACTGTGAATAAACATTCCCCTCTGATGACCTGTCCGAGACAAATTTGCTTGCAAATTTGCTATGCAGGCAGATGGGGGGTCCCACTTTCAGAAAGAGACAGTTCTGGAGAAGCAGGCTGCCAGGCAGCCATCCTCCTGCGGTGGCCGTGTGTCCCATGGATAGCTGCTCCAGCCCTGGAAAGCCCCACTCAGCATACCGGAGATCCAGCTCCTCATCACACAGCAACCTACAACCACGCTTGGGAAACGTTTGCCATTCCACACAACCCCCCCAAAAAAAAATTAGGAAGAAGGAATTTTTAATGATTTTGCCTTTGGATACTTTCAGCTTTACTGTTTTACTTTTTATATTTCGGAGCCAGGTATTTCCACTGGGGTGGGGACACCTACAGCTGTAGCCCCTCCCCCATCAAGAAGCTGAGCAGCTGGTGGACCCCCAGGGGTTCTGTGACTTTGGGCAAGTCTCACTTTCTCCAGACCTTGCCTGCTGCATTTGTCCCGTGGGGTAATGGGAGAACTCACTGCCCATGCCCTGCTGAAAATTACTGAGTTGGCGCAGGTGAAGTCCATAGGTCTGCACTCAAGTCAACAGCAATGTACATTGGTCCCTCTTTCACCACGGAGGATAGAGTCCAAGACTCCCAGTGGGTGCCTGAAGCCACAAATAGTAAATACCAAACCCTACATACACAAATACAATATCTTCTGCTCAGAACTAAGTCCCTATAAAAAACAGTGGCCACAATTTTTGCAGTTAGAAATGTGAAAGCAAGCTGGGTGCCATGGACACCTCTGTTATCCCAGAGACTCAGGAGGCTGACAGTAGAATCATGAGTTCGAGGCCGGAGGCAGCCTGTATAACTTAGCAAGACCAGGTCTCAAAATAAAAAATAAAAAAAGAGGGAGCTTGGTGTGCAACAGTGGCAGAGCACTTGCCTAGTGTGCCTGAAGTGCCAGGCTCAACCCCCAATACTGCCAAAAGAAAAAAGGGAAAAAAAAAGAGAGAGAGAGAGCAAAATTAGCATGAATTTCTTTTTCCTTCTTCACAGTTTCATGGATAGAAAATATGTTCTTACCATAGATCTTAACAATCTCAGTATATGATTTTTTTCTTATTAAATTGAGAATTTTGCATTTTCACTTAAAAGAGGCACTTTATGGCTTCTCTTTGGCATATCCAAATCACTAGCATACTTACTTTCATGACTTGGGGTCATTATTAAGTAAAATAAATGTTACTAGAACACAAGAAGTGTGATTCTGTGACAGTAGATCTGATAAGCAAGATGGCTATCAAGTAACTAACAGGCAGGCATTATATAATGTATCCAGCATGGATACACTGGACAAAGAAAAACTTATATTCCAAGAGGAATAAAATAGGATAAAAATATTTTAAAAGTACAAAGTGAGAAGATATTAAAGCTGATATTATATGGCTATAGTAATTAAGACTATATGGTATTGGGAGAAGGATAGGTATAAGGATGGGTGGAATAGAACAGAAAGCCCCCAAACAAATCCACACAAATATGCCTAAAGGGTTTTTAACAGAAATGCAAAAACAAGTAGAAGAAAAAAGATAAACTTTCAACAAATGGTGCTGGAGCATTTGGACATCCATTGGAAAAAAAAACTCAACCTAAGTCTGACACCTTGTACAAAAAAAAATTACTCAAAATGGATCATAGGCTTAAATGTAGATTATAAAACTCTAGCAGTTTTAGGGTGGATGAATAGAAGAAAATCTTCAAGATACAGACTGTCCCCAACTTAGACTGGTTTGACTTATGATTTCCCCACTTTATAGTAGTGTGAGAACAATATCATTCAATGGAAACTGTATATTATGGCTTGGATCTAAGTGTCCCCCAAAGGCCATGTGTTTGAACATTTGGTCACCAGCTAGTGGCACTGTCCTGGGAGGATATGGAACTTCAGGAGGCAGTATCTAGTTTTGTGGAAATGATTCACTGGGGGTGGGCCTTTGGAGGTTTTTGCCTACACCCCTGGTTCCAGTAAGCTCTCTCTGTCTCTTGTTCTCCATGCTATGAGGTCATCTGCCACAGGTCCTGTCACCTGCTGCTGACACATCAGCCCCCTGCCGTTATAGTCTGATCCTCTAACTGTGTTGTTGTTGTTGTTGTTGTTGTTGTTGTTAGGTGCCGTCGAGTCGGTATCCGACTCATAGCGACCCTCACAGGGTTTTTAATGGCAGACTGTTTCGGGATTGCCTTGGGAGTGGATTGCCAGGTCCTTCTCCCATTTTTGCGGTGCTGGGAATTGAACTTGGGACCTCAGAGACTGCAGCACAGTGCTCTACCAACTGAGCTAAATCCCAGCCCCTCTAACTGTGAGCCCCCAATAAATATTTCCTCCTATAAGTTTGCTTCAGTTGGGTTTTCAGCCACAGCAATGCACCACATGACTAATAAGCTACTTTGAATTTTTTCCTGAGCTAGCAATATGTGGCCCAGTACTCTCTTGAGATGCTGGACAGTGGCAGAGAGCTGCAGCTGCTCAACAGCTGCATGATCTTGAGGGGAATCAACTGATTCTCTACGTGTGCTGTGTTTCTAAGCTGGGCTGGTTATGGGTGAGGTATGCTAAATGCATTTTGACTTTTATTCTCATCACCTAGTGAATGGTTTATGGAGTTGTAATCCTGTCATAACTCAAGGAGCATCTTTGTGGAGCTAGACAGTTTCTCTTTTATCTTCTTTTTTTGTTGTTGTTTCATTTTTATTTGTTTGCTTTGTTTTGTTTTGGCACTTTTGAAACAGAGTCTTGCTAGATAGCCCAGGTTGATCTGGAACTAGCTACATAGCCCAGGTTGCCCTCAAACTCATGATCCCCCCGCCTTAGCCTCCTCGGTGCTGAGATTATAGGGATGTGCTACCATACATGGCTGATAAAGAACTATTTATAAAACTAAATACGTAACTATTCTATGACCCAAGAGTTGCACTCTTGGACAGTTATTTATTCTGAACAAATGAAGATCATGCTCATATCAAAAAAATCTGTACATTGTTACAACCCCAAGCTAAAACAACCCAGATGTCCTTCTGTGAGTGAACAATGATGCATCCATACCAGGTACTATTCAGCTACAAAAGTGAACCACTGATACCTGTGACAATATGGATTAATTTCCAGCCCCAAGAAGTTAAATGACCCCATTTATGTAAAATTTTTTAGAGTTCTTGGATTGAGCCTAGGGCCTCTTCCATGCTAGGCAAGGACTCCATCACTAGGCTGCACCCCCAGCCCTTTTCTTACTTTTTATTTCAAGACAAGATCTCACGAAGTTGCACAGTCTATGGCCTCAAATTCACAATCCTCCTGCCTCAGCCTCCTGAGTCACTGGGATTACAGGTGTGTGTCACCACACCTGGCAATATAACACTCTTGAAGTAATAAAAGATAGAAATGGAGAACAGATTAGCAAGTGCCAGAGGTTAAGAAAAGGGTGGGGCTTTGAAGGAAGTGAGTATGGCTATAAGAGTGCAACATGAGAGATCCTTCGATGATGGCTCTTGTGGAGTGTATGAAAATGTTCTCTATCTTGATTGTGTTGGTGTCAATATCCTAGTAGTGACAGACACTTCACAGGTTCCCCTAAATTTATGATGGATTTACATCCAATAAGCCCATCATAAGTTGGAAACACCATAAGTTAAAAGTGCATTTAGTACACCTGACCTACCAAACATCATAGCTTATCCTGGCTCACTGGAAATGTGTGTAGGACACTTATATTAGCCTATGGTTCAGCAAAGTCATCTAGCACAAGCGTTGTTGTATACTAAAGCGTGGAACAGCTTGTGTAATTATTGAATATGACATCCTGCAGAGTATTGGTTGTTCACTCTCGTGATCACATGGCTGAGAGCTACAGGATTGTACTACACGTTGCCAACCAGAGGAAAGATCCAAGAGCAACATTCACACTGCGATTTCTATTCAATGTGTCACTTTGTGGCATCATAAAGTGGAAAAATCTTAAGTTGCACCACTATAAGTGAAGGATGGTCTGTATTATGCTATGCTATGCAATATTATACTACAGTTTTACAAGTGGTTATCATTGGGGGAAATTGAGTAAAAGGTCCACAGGATCCCTACATATTATTTCTTATAACTGCACATGAACAATTATCTCCAAACGCAAAGTTTAATTTAAGCTGAGTATGGTAGCACCCGCCTGCAGCCACAGCCCTGTAGCATCCGATCCCATCAGATCTCGGAAGCTAAGCAGGGTCAGGCCTGGTTAGTACCTGGATGGGACCTGTAATCTCAGCACTGGGGAGGCTGAGGCAGGAAGCCAGCCTTGGCTACATAGCAAGACCCTGTCTCCAAAACAAACAAACAAACAAATGAAAAAGTTTAATTGAGAAACAAAAGGTAGGTCAGGCTCTCAGTATGGAACAGGTTAACATCATCAACCAGAATTACATAATTTCACTTTCTTTTCTGTCCAGGTCTTTATTTGGCTTCCTATGAAAGTGAGAGCCCAGAGAACCAAACGGAAAAAGAGAGGTGGAAATCCCTAAGGTGAGCCTTCGTGCCAGGGGCAGAGGAGGTGGGGGAGATCCTGCTTGGGGTCAGGATAGGGCACAGAGGTTTCTGAGATACCCAGTGTTTAGCCTCCTGGGCAGGATTAGGCCAAGGACACAGGGGAAGGGGCAGAATTCAAAGGATAGGGACAAGGAAAGGAGGCTGAGCCCGTGACTGAAGCCTGGTGGCTGCCACCATGTCCCAGGGCCAGGACCTGCCAGCCCATATTTATATGCCAGAAAATAACACACACACACACACACCCCCCATCTCCTGCTTGTCCGGCATGTTACCACAGCCCACAGCTCAGAAGCGATTCACAGCACTGAGAAGGGGGTGTTGGCTGGGAACAGTCTCACCTCAGGGCGCGGGCTCTCCCCACTCCCACATGTTTAACCCTGCAGATCTTCTATTTTGGGGAAGACATGAGAAGCACTGAGCTGGAGGAGGAGGACAAGATGGAGGCAGCAGAGGCCACCTGCAGCCCCGCCTCAGGTGGCCCAGTGGGCAAGGAAAAGGCTGTGCCCCACCACCTTGGCAACCAGGACCGTGTGGCCTGACTCCTGCTGCGATGGCCACATGGGTGCAGGAAACCTTTGGTGGGATCTCAGCCCTGGCAGACCTGGCAGGGCCTCCAGACGTGTGGATGGCACATGCCTCGAGGACACCCTGCCTTTGGGACCTTGGGGGTCACATTGCTGGTCTGTCTGTCCATCCTGGGCAAGGACACAGCACTACCCCAGAGAGCCAGTTGACTGCAGTCTCTCGATTGTGCAGAGTGACATGTGCCATAGAGGTCGATACCACGGTCTGTCACCAGCTAACCTGGGAGGCTTGGCAACTGCAACAGGCATTGTGGTGACTGGAGAGGGGCCTACACTGCACAGAGCCCGCAGGGCATCACCATCCTGCTGACAGAGCCGTGCCCTGTTCCCCCAGCAGGCTCATTTCTGCCACCCCATTCACCCTTCCCTTTCTGGACCCTGCTTGTGTCAGAATGGCTTTCTGATGACAGCTGTGAAATATGCCAGCAAGACAAACTGGAGTCACAGGGTTGACAATGTGGCCATCGCAATCCTGCCACCTCCCTGCCCTGTAAACCATAGGGTTGGTATAAACACAAGTCCACACCTCCTGTATCACCATGTTCACAGCTTATCTCTGAGGCTCCCCACAGGGTGGGTTCCCAGCTCAGCCCTGGGAATGCAGTCACCATGGTCCAAGATCAGGGTGTGGTGGCCACTTCCGGCCTGGTACACTCTGGGTGCTCAGTAAAGCTTGGGTGGATGGACGCCAACTGCCCTGCAAGGGGAGGTGATGAGGCCTGTGAGGGCCATTCTGAGGGTCCCCCAGCCCCCACCCCATGTGCACTGCCAGCCTCTCACACCCTGAACCAGGAAGCAAATGGACTGCCCAACACCCATGTGGCCAGGTCACCTAGCCTGGGAGCCAGGAGAGCGACAGGCACCCCTTCTCCTGGTGGGTGAGGAGTGGGGTGGGATATGGGTGCTGCGGGGCCCTGACTCCTCCTGCTGGCTCCTGCCAGGTCAGGCTGCATAGGGGCTGGGATCCCCTCAGAGCTGGACTTGGCTGTCCTGGCCTTCAGTCTCACCTGGGGGACAGCCAGAGGAGACAGCCAGCACCCCAGTGGGACCTCTGCCTGGAGGACCCAGGACCTCAGGCAGGCCCCAGGGACCCAGCAGTCAGAAGTCTGGCAGAGGCATGGGAATGCCACACGCTCAGCTTCAGTGGCGTATGCTCAGCACTGGACCACCCCATTCCCTTTTGCTTGAGACTCCAGCAAGAGCAACTTGTGCAGGGAGCTGGTGGTGAGGCAGGATCCGGGCTCAGACCTCCTGGGCTCCCTGCCTCTCCTCATACCACACCTGCTTCCCATCATGGTTTGGGTGGAGTCTTCCAGGCTAAGCCTTGGGGGTTATGGGGGCCCCAGGAGCTGGCTAGATCCTCTTCATCCCCCTATCCATACCCAAAACCATCCCTCAGTCACCAGCATCCCGTGGGTAGCACTGGAGAAGACTTCCTGCAGATGTCAGCGGGGGCGACCCCGCCTCCTGGCCAGATTGCGCACTGCCTGATGGGATCTGGGGCGAGCAAGCAGGGTCGGAGTTTGGCTGAGCTTGACAGGTCCAAGGCTGATGTCCATGGTGCCTTCCCAGGCCTGGTTCCAACTAGAAGAGACTATCTCCTGCCTCCACTGCAGGGACAAGAGACTGGGGTCCCGGGTCATCTCAAGATCCAAGGCCATCCTAACCTCTCACCTCTGTCTCCTCACTCCTGAGCACCTGGGTGCAGGAGCCCGGGAGGAATCCCTGCAATCCTAAGCTTTGGAGGCCAGCGGTGATGGGCCAGACGCCCTCCCCTGCCTCCCACAGGTCCAGGATCCAAGCTCTCTTTCTAAGGCCGGTCCCAGATACCTCCCTGCAGCCAGGCCCCAGAAACCAAGTTCCCAGCTCAGTCCTTCCCTCCCGAAGCTGCAGGAAACATGAGGAAAGATTGGGGAAGGTGGCACAGACCACCTGCGACTGAAACTCTAGGGGTCAGGTGGGGAGGTGGGTCAAACCCTATCAGCATCCACAGGAGGGGATGCCTAGCCCTCCAACACTGTCGCAAAGGAAACCCCATTGCAAAGGAAACCCCGTGCATTTTCCACTTCGGTGGCCTCAAGGCTGCACCTGCTGCCTGGCCTGCTGTTTCCACCTTGTCCAGTTAGTGGGAGCTGCGGCATCAGGTGCAGAGCTGTCTTCCTGAAGCCATTGCTGACAGTGTCCACCAGCCCCCCCCCCGCCCCAATCTGGGCCTGCCACCCTCCGGCCTAGCAATGTGGATCAGGGATAGCAAGATAAGGCTTGCAGTCTCCAGAGCTCAGCAAGAGGCAGCCCCCACGAAGCTATGGGGAGCATTGGCTGAGATGGTGCAGGTTTGTGCCTGAGGACCATCCAAGGGGCCCGCAACTTGCCCTCCACCTCTCTAAGCAACACGGTGGATGGGTGCCAGGCGCTGGTGCAGCCTGGAGCACTGCCCAGGACAGCACCCCCAGTAGGATCATTGGATCCCTTTCCCAGTTGCCTCTCGGAGCCCAGAGAGGACTGGGCCTTGCTCAGAGCTACAGTCTGTCCCTTAGCCCCACCCAGGACTCATGACCCTTCCCTGCAAAGATACCTCTGTCCTCCTGCCACCCTGCCCCAATCTCTGTGGCTGGCTGGAAGGGACAGTCCACAGGAGCTGCACACGGCAAAGCTGCAACAGTGGGATGGGTGTCCACAGCACAGGGTGCCCAACCCATGCCCTATACAGGGCCAAAGGATGCAAACTCCCACCTGACTCCGCCAGCTACAGACATCAGGGAGGGCAGGGCTGTGCCTCGCCTTCCTTACCCAGGGCTTTTCCCTACAGTCCCCTGGGTTCACATTTCCCTCCACAACCGTGGGCCTGGCTGGGGTTCAAAATCTACTCATTCTCACATGGGTAGAAGCCCCTGTGCCTCTATTGCCACATCACTGGGGACCCCCTACTGCAGCAGTTCCTTGAGAGAGGGATCATCTTAGTCTATTACATACTGTAGGAAAAAAAAAAGCCTTAGATTGAGTGATTTGTAAAGAACGGAAACTTACTGTTCACTATTCTAGAGCCTGAGAAGTCAAGATCAGGACACCAGCAGATTCAGTGTCTAAGGAAGGCTTGTCCGTCGTGCACAGCGCCTCTGTGTGTCCTCACATGGCAGAAAAGGCAAGCACACTCTTTTCTGCTGCTTTCACAGGTAGTAAGGGACTTCCTTTTGGAAGAAAGACATGGCAACCCACTCCTGAAACAATCCCAAAACAGTCAGCCATTGAAAATCCTATGAGGGCCACTATGAGTCAGACTCCGACTTGATAGCACCTATCAACAACAACAAGGGACTTCCCAAAAGGCACACTTCCTAGTATTACCATAGTAGGGATTAAGTTTCAGTATATGAGTTTGGGGGCTGGGGTTTGGCTCAGTTGGTAGAGTGCTGCTCTGCACTGTCTGAGGCCCTGGGCTCAATTCCTAGCCCCACAAAAATGGGAGAAGGACCTGGCAGTCCACTCTTAAAACAATCCTGAAACAATCAGCCATCAAAAACCCCAGGAATAGCAGAGAAACCCTGACATCATACTGGGCACGGCACAGTGTCAGGGAGTGTGTTTCGTTCTTTTGTACACAGGGTCACTGTGAGTCGGACCCAACTTGATGGCATCTAACAACAGCAATATGAATTTGGGGGGCACACCACCATTCAGACCATGCTGGGGCATCCCCATTGTGGACAGGAACTCACCCTGGCCACACATAGCCCTACAAAAAGCCTGTCTGTGCCTTGCTGTTTGCAGGGCAAATTGATCTATTCCTATGGAAGTGAATGTGGCAGTATAAAATACCCGAGGCAGCTAACTTTACTAGGGAAGGAGGTTTAATTCACTCACAGTTCTAGAGGTCCAAGGGCATGGCACCTGCTTTGGCTCCATTCTAACTGCACCACATCAGGGTAGATCGCAGTGGTGGGAGTATGTGTGGGGGTGCGAACCCCACCTCAAACAGGAAGTTAGAGAAGGCCCCTCCTGGGGGAACTCCCACAGGATCACAGGAAAGAGGGCAGCAACCTTAACTGCCCTAAGGACCTTCCACTAGTCCCTACTTCTTTTAACATTCCACCCCCAAAAAATCAATTCAAGTATTTTACAACAACAAAGTTACTATAGGGAAGGGTGTAGCTCAGTGGCAGACCTTTTGTCTGGCATGTACAAGGTCCTGGGTTCCATCCCCATCACCACCAAAAGCTTTTTCTCAATGACACAGTGAGCCATGATGGCTGGTGAGGTGGAGCTGTCAGACTTGATATGGCCTGGGGTCTTATAGCCCATCTCTGCACCGGGAGTAAAGAAGGGAAACGTGAAAAGGGAAGTACAGGGACAGTAAAAGATGGATTTGTCTCGCAAATGCAACCTCCCTCTAAAATAATGTAGTCCTAGTAAGAGGAGGCTACCAGAGGAGGAAACACCCCAGGGCCGGGCTCGGGAAGGGGCCGCCTGGGGAAGATCTTCAGGGCAGCAGTGGGCCTCCATGCCCGGAAATGGAAACCTCAAAGAGCAGCCTGCAGGAGAGCCCCTTCCGGACGGTGCTGAAAGGAGCTCCATGGGCCAGCTCCCCAACAAAGCAAGTATAAGCAGTAAAAATGATTACAAATACAAAGCCGGTGCAGTGCTGCACGCCTGTAATCCCAGCAACTCAGGAGGCAGAGGCAGGAGGATGGCAAGTTCAAGGCCAACAGCAGCCTGTGCAACTCAGGGGGACCCTATCTTATGATAAAAGAAATGGGCTGGGGGTGCAAATCAGTGGCAGAGTGCTGGCAAAGCATGAGCAAGGCCCTGGGTTCAGCCCCACAGTACTGAAAAAGAAAAAGTCTCTGGAAATTTTAAGAGAATAGAGAAAACGAACAAAACTGTATTCAAGAAACTCAGTAAGGATAGTAAGCATTGTGCATTTGGACCCTGACTGCTTCACCCCTCCTTCTCAGTGCAGAGACAGAAACCTCATGCTAGGTGGGTACAGGCAAAACACATAGACCTCACACCATCCTGGCTCCCAGTTGAGGGCTATGTGTCCCCATGTGAGAGACAGGCTGTCAGAATTTCTCTCTCCCACCCTCAACCATGTGCTGCAGAGACCCAGTCCTGAGTAAGAAGAGCTTATAGGTCAGGATTCCCTCCTCCATCCAGCGCCACTCACAGAGTGGACACTGCCCCAGGTGTTCTGGTCTGAGGTATTGTGGCCCTGGTCACCCTGCCCCAGCTCACTCTTGGGGTGGGAGTGTCTGCTGGGAGAGGAAAGGGAGGAAGATCAGAGGTCACAGTCCCCACTAGCACTATATTTGGAAAGCAAAAGTGTCACTCAAGAAAGTGGGCCACTGTCCCTACCACCCAATATGGAACAGAGATGCAGAGAATTTTGCCTGGGGTGGCAGGGAGAGGAGGAGGCAAGACATAAGGACAGCTCCTAAACTCTCCCCAAAGGGACTGACTGTATTTGAAAAAGAGTAGAGGAAAGTTCAAGTCCAAGGACAATTTCAAAAACAATAGAGATTTGGGTGGTGAGAAATTAATAGGAGACTAGCAGCTTCTTAAGTCTAAGAAGCTAAACCATAAGCCAAATAGTTTCCCATAGAGAACCATGGGAAAAAATCAGCCACCAGGAGCCGTCCTGAGGTTCCCACAAACCTTAAAAATTCACCTGGAAAACCATGCCTGCAAAGCAGCCTGTATTTAACTGAATCAAATTTTGCAGAAATTTAGGTCCCAGGACATTGAAAGCATTAGAAAATCATTTAGCAACTATTGGAGCCTAAGAGCTGGGTGTAATACCAACAAAGGCAGACAGACAGCTAACAGAAAGATGAGGGAAACAGACAGTCAAAGAGAGCCCTGCTAAAGCCACCGGCCTCCCAGGATGTCTGTGCAAATGCCCAAGGCTGCTCCCTCTGAGGAGTGACATCAGAGGCTTCACGTTGCTGGAGAAATGGATTTCACTAAAATAGCCCAGCTAAGTCACCGAACAACAAATAAACAAATAAATAATAACTAGCCTCAGGGTCAGGGGGCACCAGTCTCAGAGTTGCTACAATATATTTTTCTAAATTGTCCAGTGACCGACCAAAAATGACAAGGCATGAAAATAAGGGAACATTTTTACCATGCATAAGGGGGGAAAGCAGGCAACAGAAACTGTCTGCAAGAGGACTCAGATGTCAGATTTAACAAAGACTTCAAAGCAGCTATCATAAATATGTTTAAAGAACTAATGGGAACCATGCTTAAAGAAACAAAAGAAGATATGATGACAATGTCCCATCAAATAATGATCATTGACAAAGGGATAAGAAATGATATAAAAGAAATTGAGTGGAAATATTGAGTTGAAAGTACAAGTGAAATGAAAAATAAGTTACTATAGGGCCTCAAGAGCAGATTTGAGCTGGTAGAAGAATCAGCAAATTTGAAGATAGATCAATACAGACTATGCTATTTAAAGAATACAGAGGGGGGGAAAAACATGAAAAGTGAACAGAATCTCAGAAAAGCATGGGACACCATTAGTCCCAGCACTGTAGGCAAATGTCAATTCTAGATGGAAAGAAGGGAGAGAAGGGAGCAGGAAAAAATTATATAATGGTTGGGATAATAGCTGAACACTTCCCAAATTTGAGGGAAAATATTGTTCTACACATCTAAGAAACAAACACCAACTAGGATAAATTCAAAAGACATCCACACAGAGACACATCATAGTAAAGATGCTAAGAAAAAACTCTGAAAGCAGGAAAAAGAACTTACCACATACCTGAGAACCCCAATAAGATTAACAGCTGACATCTCAGAGACAGTGGATGGACAGAGCCAGAAAGCAGTGACATGAGGTACTCCAAGCTGAAAGGGGAAAAACAAAGCAAAGCAAAACTAAAACAAACAAAACAAGAAAAAAAAAACCCACTGTCAATCCAGAATCTTCTACTTAGCGAAACCATCTTTCAAAGAGCACTGAGAAATATGCTGTGACCAAATGGCAGGTGTGTGTGTTAGCTTGCTGTCTCTGTGACAAAATACCTGAAATGGATCATCTTTAAAAGAAGGAAAGGCTTATTTTGGCCTCCATTTTCTGAGGTTTCAGTCCCCCATCACTCAGCCTCACCACTTTGGGGGCTGTGGTGAGGCAGAGCATCATGGTGCAAGTATGTGGCAGACATAACCTGTGCACCTCACAATGGCCCAGAAGCAAAAGAGAAGAGAGGAAGGGACCAGGGGTTCCACTATCCCCTTCAAGGGTGTTCCCTGACGGACCTAACTTCCTTCCAAATAGGTCCTACTTTGTAAAGGGTCTAACACCTCCACGACAGGTTGGCAGCCAAGTGTCCCTCGAATGGGCCTTTGGGGGACAGTCCAGGTCCAAACCGCAATGGCAGGGAGGGACAGAGAGCAACACAAGGGACTGATGCACACGGAAGAACTGGCTCTCATCCTCCAGATACCTGAGAGCTGCTGAAAATCATGGTCCCTGACAGGGTCACATGCTTTTCCAGGAAGATGGCCCTGTGGGCAGTGTGCCAGGTGGGAAAGAGAAGGGATGGCTGAGGGCAGGGAAGTCAACAAGGGACAAGTGGGGAAGGACTAAGGGAGGAAGGCTGAGCATGTGGATGAGTGGAGGGTGCACAGTGGACTGTGGAAAGAGCAGAATCCAGGGAGAACAATGTGAAAGGTGTGGCTGGGACAGGGGTTGGGACAAAAGGAGACAGTGAGAAAGTAGTCGGGGCTGAAGCCTCAGGCTCTGGACACATCAGAAGAACCACCGACCTTCTGTTCCTACCTTTACCCTCATTTATACTCTGTTGCTGTTGGGTGCCATCGAGTCAGGTCCAACACATAATGACCCTATGTACAGCAGAATGAAACACTCCCTGACACTGTGCCAGGCACACAGTCTCTTTTATGCTTGGGCCCAATGTTGCAGCCTCTGTGTTTCTTCTCATTTTGAGTCATGCCACTGCAGGAAAAGGAGGTACCAGAGGCTTTACTCCATTCCTGTCATTAAGGACAACTCTACTTTGAGAAGACAACTCTTCCCCAGTCGTTTCTTGAATGCCTTCCTGCCTGCGGGGCTCATTTTCTGGCACTATATTTGACAGTGCTTCTCTGCATTTATGGGGTTTTCAATGGCTAATTGTTCCAGGAGTGGGCTGCTGGGTCCTTCTTCCTAGTCTGTCTTAGTCTGGAAGCTCAGCTGAAACCTGTCCATGGGTGGCCTTACTGGTATCTGAGATACGGGTGGTATAGCTTTCAGTAACCCGCAAGCCTGCATAGCACAACAAGCTGACAGACATGGGGGATTTACTAGGCAATCAATATTAATGGGCTACAGGGCATCCTTGTTCATCTTTCTCCTTGCTCACATAAAAGTACACAGATGAATAGATAACGACATAATCACATGGAGGTAAAACAGTTTTTACCCAAAATTAGATCTAATCATACACATTACCAGCTTGCTCTTTTTTGCTAACACAATGGACACAGATCTATCTCAGTCTTTTTGATGTGGCTGTATGGGACCAAGTGTGGGTGACCCTGGGTGTATCCAGCCATTGCCCTGATGACAGGGGATTGGAACAGGGGTGTGGCAAGTTATGGACCTAGGATTTTTGGGTTTTGTTTTTTCCTTCAGTACCAGAAGTTGAACCCAGGGCCTTGCACATGCTAGGAAAGTGCTCCACCACAGAGCTGCACCCCAGCCCCTTTTTTTATTTTTATTTTTTAATTTTTGAGACAATGCCTTGCTCAATTGCTCAGGCTGCCTCTGATCCCCAACTTGTGATCCTCTTAATTCAGCCTCTCAAACAACTGGAATTCACTGGGATTACAGGCATGTGCCACAGTATCTGGCTGCTTGCTGTTATTCTTGTTTTTGTTTTATTGAGTGTGTATGTGTTTGTTTGGATTTTTTTGTCACCTAAACAAAAGTAAACTATTGTGTGTTTGCTACCACACTGTATTTTAATTCTGTGGAAATTAGACGGATTTTTAAAAATGTAATGACAACACAGAATAAGAAGCAGGGTTGGATTAGAATCGATAGACAAATGACTTTCCCAAAAGATTATGTCAACCCCCAACCTCCTCACTCCTACCTTCTGTGACACATGGCAGACACCAGAGGATTTTGCTCTCTTCTTGCCAAATTTCCAACAAAACTTTACTTAGCTGGCAGCTGCCCAGTGGGCAATAGCTTGTGAGTTTCATTTTTTCAAATACTGCATTAAACCCCGTAATCTGATGACTGAGGGTTTTGTCGCTCTCTTAAATTCTTCACTCTGCAGCCCTGCTGTTAACTGGTCCACAGGCTCGCAGAGGCCCGTGGCGCCGCGGAACCGCCAGGGGGCGCCCTTTCCCTTCGCTGCCGGCTAGCCCAGCACTAGCTGCCCGGGACCCTAAAACCGTGCTCAAATGCTGGTGTTAGTCCCCTACAGTCTAGAGTGCTTCGTGTGGCATTGCCCTCCTGGCCTCTTGGCGCCACAGCCCTCCTCCTCCACCCCCATTGGCACCAACTACCCTGTGTCCATTTCCCACTAAGATGCCACTGGAGTCAATTCCCGCCTCCCCACCCTGCAGCCCTAGCCCAGGTCTGGCCCCAGTCCCATTGCCCTGCGGCAACATTTCTCCTCTTTCGACTGTAGGGCAGGCGTCACTCAGGAGAGCCTGCTGAAGTCAAAGCTGACCACCGCTCCCCACTCACCGTCCTTCCTTAGCCAGACCCAAATCTCCCTAGAGCCTGCTGAGCGCTGGAGATGAAGCCCCCCAGAGGCTACACCAGGCAGGGGCTTGGGCAACATGAGGCCTGGCTCTCCTCCAGTGCAAAATTTAATAGAGGACCAAAAATTTAGGCATCAAGATTAATATTTAATGCAATTTTTTTTTTTACAGTCTTGCTTCTTAGTCCAGGCTGGCCTGGAACTGGTGATTCTTCTCCCTCAGCGTCCCCCGTGGTGAAATCACAGGTGTGCATTGGGCTGTAATATTTTTTAAAAGCAAAATTAAGAAGGAGGAGGAGGAGGACGAGGACGAGGAAGAGGAAGAAAAGGAGGAGGAAAGAAAGAAAGAAAAAGAAAAATGTAAATAAACTAGGAGCATTTTAAGGCTAGAATTAAACCTTTTTTTTTTTTTTGCGTCAAACTCAAGCACTTTGGCTGAACTTGTCTTTGAAATGCTAATTATCTTGATTTGATCATTGTGCATATTATAGGTATATCAAATTGTCACTGTGCCCCATAAATATATACAATTATTATGTGTCAATTAAAAATTTTAAACCTATTTATACCAACAACTGAGATTCTAAGCACTCAAAAAACCATCAAACTCTGAATATAAATAAGGGAGAAAAAAAAGAATGAAAAGTATATGCCCCATCCAGGAAGACACTCAACACAATCACAAAAACTAGCAAACCCCTCTCTATAATAACCCTAAATTTAAATGACCTTAATTCTCCACTTAAAAGACATAGATTAGTACACTGGATTAAAAAGCAAGATCCAACAATTTCTTATCTGCAAGAAACACATCTTGCTGGCAAGGACATCCATAGACTGAAGGTAAAAGGATGGCTGTTGATATACCAAGCAAGTGGAAGCCAAAGAAAAGGAGGAGTAGCCATCCTTATATCAAAGTAGACTTAAACTAGTCCGAAGATACAAAGAAAGTCATTGCATATTAGCAAATGGAACAATTGATCAAGAAGGTATAACAATTGTAAATGAATATGCATTGAACATAGGTGCACCCAACTTCATTAGAAAGAAACACTACTTGACTTAAAGGGATAGATAAGTCCAGATACTATAATAGTGGGTGACTTCAATACCCCACTCTCATCAATAGATACAACATCTGGACAAAAAAATCATAAAGAAACTTCAAAGTTAAACACCACAATAGATCAAATGAACTTAGCAAACATATACAGAATATTCTACCCAAAAGCTACAAAATACATATTCTTCCTGGCAGCCCTTGGAACTTCCTCTAAAATAGGTCACATTTTGAGCCATAGAACAAGTCTTAACAAGTACAGAAGTATCAAATAATTTCTTGTATCTTATCAGACCATAATGGAATACAACTAGAAATGAACAGCAAGAGAAATTATAGAAATGATACAAATACACAGAGATTAAGCAATACACTCTTAAATAAACAATGGGCACTTTAACAAATCAGAGAGGAAATAAAAGAATTCTTTGAATCAAATGGTAATGAAATCACAACCTATCAGAACCTTTGGGATACAGCAAAGTACGTTCTAAGAGGGAAGTTTATAGCTATGAGTGCCTACATTTAAAGAGAAAAAAAAAACAAACAGCAGGCTCAAACAACTTAATGGTGTACCTCAAGCTCTTAGGAAAACAAGAACAAACAAAACCCCAAACCAGTAGACAGAAATAACAAAGATCAAAGCAGAAATTAATGAAACGGAGACTAAAAGAATGATAAGAATTGATGAAACAAGGAGGTGTTCTGTGAAAAAAATAAACAAGATCAACAAATCCTTCACCAAATCAACCAAAAGAAAGAAAGAGAAGACTCAAATTAAGAAAATTAGAGATGAAAATGGGAACATTACAACAGATGTAAATAAAATCCAGAGATTCATTAGGGAACCCTTTGAAAAATTATATTCCAAAAAACTAGAAAACTTAGATTAGATGGATAAATTCCTAGACACATGGGATCTGCCAAAATTAAGTTAAGAGGATATAAACAAACAGATCTGTAACAAGCAGCAAGATCGAAGCAGTAATAGTCTTCCAACAAAGAAAAGCCTAGGACCTGATGGATTCATTGCTGAATTCTACAAGACTTTTAAAGAGGAATTAACACCAATGCTCTCCAAACTATTCCAAAAAATACAAATAGAAGGAATACTACCACACTCACTCTATGAAGCCAGTATTACTCTGATCCCAAAACCAGGTAAGGATACATCAAAAAGGGAAAACTATAGGCCAATTCCCCTGATGAAACTAGATGCAAAAATCCTTAGTAAAATACTTGCAAATCGACTTCAACAACACACTAACAAGATCATACACTATGATCAAGTTGGTTTCATTCCAGGGATGCAAGACTGGTTCAACATACACAAGACAATAAGTGTAATACATCATATAAATAGAGTCAGAAAAGAAATCACATGATCCTAGCAATTGATGCAGAATACATCATATAAATAGAGTCAGAAAAGAAATCACATGATCCTAGCAATTGATGCAGAAAAGTCCTTTGACAAAGTTCAGCATCCTTTTATGACAAAAGCCTTGAAGAAACTAGGAGCTGAAGGAATATACCTCAACATAACAAAGACAATCTGTGAAAAACCTATAGCCAACATCATACTAGGCAGGGAAAAACTGAAAGCATTTCCCCTAAAATGAGGAACAAGACAAGTGTTTCCACTGTCTCCACTGCTATTCAGTATAATAATTGAACTATTAACCACAGCAATAAGACAAGAGAAAGAAGTAAAAAGGATCCAAATAGAAAAGGAAGAAGTCAAATTATCCCTATTTTCAGACAATATGACCCTATACTTAAAAGACCCTAAAGACTCCACCAGCAAACTCTTACAGCTTAAAAACGCTTCCAGTAAAGCAGCAGGATACAAAATCAACATACATAAATCAGTAGCTCTTCTGAATACTGATAACAATCAGATGGAGAAAGAAACCAGGAAAACAATCTCATTCACAGTAGCTTCAAAACAAATAAAATACCTGGGAATAAACCTAACCAAGGAAATGAAAGAATTCTACAATGAAAGCTTTAAAACACTAAAGAAAGAAATGAACAAGGTGGAAAGATCTCCCATGCTCATGCTTTGGAAGAATTAATAGTGTACAAATGGTTGTATTACTGAAAGCAATCTACAGATTTAATGCAACCCGCATCAAAAATCCCAGTGATATTCTTCCCAGAAACAGAAAACAAAATCCTAAAACTCACATAGAAGCACAATATCTGCACCTTGTGTGATGTCACCTGTGTAGCTGTGTCCTGTGCAGATGCAGCCTATGTAGAGGTATTTCGTCCTGCACATGGCTGCACCCTGTCTGGCTATGTCCCAGTTGAATGTTACTCTGGTAGTCGTTGGTGCTGGTCACTGAGATTTCTGGTTCTCCTCCTGTTCAGCCCATGGTTGGACTGCACTTCCGCATCCTGAAGTCAGACATAGTCATGTCATATGTTTTATTCAACACAGAGTGAGCCTCAGCAACAGATGCCAAGCTCTTCCTCTTGCCCCAGCAATCAGCAATGTCTAGACAGTGGAGGCCCTGCCTGCTGGGGTCCCTGAGGAAGAATTACATGGAGCAAAGCTGCCAGCACCTGAGGATGGACATGGAGCATGGCCAAAGTGTGAATGCCAGAGACTTTGTCACTGTTTACTACCATAGCACAGCCTTTGACACAGTTATTTTTAAAATAAAATAAAATTTGAATTAAAAATAAAAATGCATATATCAGTTTGAAACCAGTCAGGAGAGAGAAACCACAGAGCAACTTGTTTTTGTTTTTTGTTTGTTTGATTGATTCGCTGGTTGGTTGACCTAGTTTTTGGTGCTGGAAACTGAACCCAGGGCCTTGCACCTGCTAGTCAAGTGCTCTGCCACATCCCCAGCTACAGGCCCCACAGATTAATATGAACAGGAAAAATTTAATAAACAAATTATCAACCACAACAAGGAATTGGAATAAAAACAGATGGGCTGATAAATAAAGAGAACTGTAATGGATCAGAGAATATTACTAAGAACTTCATGTGAAAAGAAAAAAGAAAAAAAATGGGCTGAGTGAGTATCCCAGTGGTGGTGTGCTTACCATGTATATGCAAGACCCTGGGTACCATGTCTGGCACCACAAAAAAAAAGGGGGGAGGGTCCAGGAAAATAAAATACCAAAATACTAAAATTGACAAGAAGAAATTGAAAATCTGAAGAATCCCATTATCTTAAAATATTTCAAGAGCTCAGCATTCTGTTTTATGAAGGGAAAAGACATTTCCTTATAGGCTTCATCTGCCAGGAGTCTTTTGGTTGCAAATAATAGGAACTCAATGCAAACTGGCTCCAGCAAAATGTCAGAGTCTTTGGCTCGAGAAACTGGAAAGCCCAGCTCAGCTATGGCTTGAGGCCCACTTGAGCCTGTGATATTGTGAGAAGCTTACTCTTTCCTCTTGGTCTGGTTTCCCTCTCAGGCAGGCCCTCCATAAGTCTGGCAACTCTCCTCCCCAGAGATTCCAGGAAGGATCTTGGAACATAGGTGTTAGTCAGATGTTTTGGATTTTGTTCTTGTTTTTTGTTTTTTGGGTGTTGTTTTGGTTTGTTTTTGTTTTGTTTTGTTTTGTTTTGTTTTGTCACTGTGACAGAGACCTGACAGAAACATCTTAAAGGACAAATTATTTTTTCTGGCTGTTTCAGAGTCCATAGTCACTTGGTCCCATTGTTTCTGGGCTGTATTAATTAGCTTCTGTATCTCTGTGACAGAAACACCTGACAGAGACAACTTAGGAAGGAAAGGTTTATTTGGCTCATGGTTTCAGAGGGTATTAGCCCAGAGTGGTGGGGAATACATAACAGAGGAAGAGGGAGAGCTCATGGTAGCAGCTCTTCACATCACAGCAGACAGGAACAGAGAGGCTGACTCTCACCAGGGGCCTGGGTAAAAACCTTCAAAGGCCCACTTCTAGTGACCTATTTCCACCAGCTAGGTCCCACCACTCAATGTCCCACTACCTCCCAAAACAGTGCCTCTCACTGAGGACAAAGCATTCAAACATGCACCTTGGGGGACATTCTGTATTTAAACTCATAGCATGGGCCATCGTGAGGCAGAACATCGTGGCAGGGAGCATGCGGTGAAGCAGAGCTGTTCACATCACGGCAGCCAGGAAGCAGAGAGAGAGACAAGGAGGGGCCAAGGACAAGGTGTAACTCCAAAGGACACAACCCTAGTGACCCACTTGCTCCAATAAGGTCCCATCACCTGAAGTTTCTGTCTCCCAAAATCGTACCAGCAGCTGGAGACCAAGCCTGGAACACATGAGTGTTTGGGGGACATTTTGCAATCACCCTGTAACAACAGGCTTACCATACCTGCGCACACACCACCCTGGGCTCTTTGCTGGCCTGTAAGCAGGGCTGCATTGTAACTTGTGTGGATCCTTGGCATTTTTCCCCTAGAGGGACCTTTCTTCTATAAAAGATATATTTTGTATTTGTATTCTTTTATGTGATGGTCTGCAAGGTGCACCCACAAGAAGACACAGGCGAGGCTCCAAAAAACAAAGTTTGTTAGATTCACAGGTCTTAGAAAGAGGAGGCATGTCATGCTACATGGGACCATAGAAAAAAGCTACAAGGGTGGTCAGGAGGCAGGGAAGGAACAGGTTTATACCAGAGCCTCTATTGGGGTTCCTGCACGAAAGGAAAAACAGGGCAGGGTGGATGGCTTAGAGTTGGCTGGTTTGAATCATATCATCAAGCTCTAAGCTCTGGGGGTAGGGCTATGGCTTGAATATGTTCCCCAAAGTTCATGTGTTGGAAACTTAATTCCCCAGTGCAATGGTGAGTGTTGGAGGTTGGGCCTAATAAGAGATGATTAAGTCCTGAGGGTTGTGCCTTGAATGATTGGATTCATGTCACTATTGCAGGAACGGGTTTTCATCAAGAGAGTGGATTTGTTAGACAGAAGATTTTTGGGTTGTGTTTCCTTGCTGTGCTGGGGAATCACACCCAGTGCCTTGGGCATGCTTGGCAAGAACTCTACCACTGAGCTACATGCCCAGGACAGAGAGTTTGTTAGAAAAGTAAATTTGGCCCTCTCTTGCTCTTTCTTTCAGCTCTCTTGCCCTTCTGCCTTCTGACATGGAATGATGCCACTCAAAAGCCTCCACCAGAGGTGGCCCTCAAACTCAGACAGCTCAACATGCAGGACCATGAGCCAAAAAAGTTCTGTTGTTTATAAATTACGCACCTGTGGTATTCTGTTACAGCAGTACAAAATGAATTATGACAGGTGGTCACTCATTGCTTGGTATTTGGTCCTGGGATAATTAAGGCTGGGTCCTATTGTCTCCTGAGGAGTGAGGAGGCGTGGCTGATTGGTTCATTTGCATATCAAAGGCATGCTCCTGGCTAAGCCTTTGCTGTCCCCAAGGACTTTAGCTCAGTTGGTAGAGGACTTTGCACTGCACACTCTGAGGCCCTGAGTTTGATCCCCAGCTCCCCCAAAATGGAAGAACAACCTGGCAACCCACTCCTGAAACAATCTGCCCTTGGAAACTGTATAAATAGCAGAGAAGCACTGACATATTGTTGGGGAGTGTTTGGTACTGTTGTATACAGATTGCTATGAGTTGGACCCAACTTGACAGCACCTAACAATAACAACAAGAGTGGCTTACCCTTGGGAGGGGCAACTTCTCCTCAGCCATAAAGACTTTTTTTAATGTACTAAGACATCACAATGTACAGAAAAAGATTTAAATATGTATGCCATACATATCAAAAGATATATTTTATGACCGTATTAACATAGGGACAAATATAATTTTTCACCCTAAAAGGTCATTATATTCTATTAATTTTAAGACAATCTAAAGTACTTCCATGAGTCCCTAACCATTCTGTGGGCCTTAGGCTCTATGTCTACTGGACAAGTCAGCACTGCCCAGGGGAACGCCTCACTCGGCCAGCTGTGGTCATGTATTCACCTTGAACGTAGGGAGGTGGGGTTCATGCAAACCACATGAGCTAAGAGTGGGAGCTGAGAGTCCACAAAGAAAAATCAAGAGTCTTTCACCAATGAAGGTACTGAACCATGAAGACACGTTGTGAGAAACATGTCCTCCAGTCCTATGTAGGCATTAGAGCATGTGCTAGCATAAATCCAGATCACTCAACGTGGCCTCTGAAGACAATCAAGAGAAATGGTAAACGCAAGCTGCATGAGGCTGCTGCAGGGGTTTTTATAAGTAGGATTACACTCTAAAAAAAGAAAAGGTACAATACGATAAATACATAAGCCAGTATCATGGTTATTTATTATCAGTATCATGTATTATGTAATGGTCATAATTGTATGTGCTAAACTTTTATATGCCTGCAGCTGTAGCCCTGTGGCATCCGATCCCGTCAGATCTCGGAAGCTAAGCAGGGTCGGGCCTGGTTAGTACCTGGGTGGGAGACCGCCTGGGAACACCAGAAGCTGTAGGCTTGGGAGAAGGACCTGGCAACCCCCTCCCCCAAAAAATCAATCTGCCATTGAAAACCCTATGAACAGCAGAGAAGCACTGACAATAGTGTTTCCTCTGTTGTACAGAGGGTCGCTATGAGTCGGATACTGACTCAATGGCACCTAACAACAACAACAAACTTTTATATGACTGGCAGGCAGTGCAGTGGATCTGTTTCCACCACCATCACCACAAACACAGGCATAACATGTTGCATGCAGACAACTGAGGCTATGACATCACTAGACAACAGGCATTTTTCCATATGATTTCCAATTGTGATTTTATGGGAGAGATAACCATTGTTTGCAAAGCGTCGCTAACTGAAACATCATTATGAAGCACGTGACTATGGAATATCAAAAAGTCCTATGCAGGCAAACCACCAGTGACGCAGGCCAGGCACACCTGAGGACGCAGCCACCTGCAGTTCACCCCCATTCTCAGAACCACATGGCCTGTGCAGGCCCAAAGGTCAGCCAGGTTAAGGGCAAGGAATACTAGAGCAGAGTGTAAAGATGAAGGGTGAGGAGCAGAACTTAAAGAGCTCGTGGCAAGAACATCTCTCCCCAGAGATCCTTCAGTTTCAGAGGAAAACCCAGAAGCCATTTCTGAAAATGTTGGTTGGGAAACTGGCCTGATAAAAAAAATCCTTCATTCTTCTGGTCAAATTTCATTGAGCAAAAGAGCCTTTGATCTTAATGGGAGGAACACACCAGGCCTGCCGACTTCCCAGTACCCTGTCACAGAAGAGCAAGGAGAGACCTGAGGTTGCATATGTTTAGTGTCTCCTTGAACTTTTAATTAGTTGCCTTCCCACTAGAGATATCCCTTTGTCACCTTAAGATAATAATGGCCACATGTATTATATTTATATATATTGAAAACTCCAGCTAGGTGCCATAGCACATGCCTAGAATCCCAGCAAGGTGGGAGGCTGAGATAGGAGGATCACAAGTTTAAGGCCAGAGGCAGCCTATGCAACTTATCAAGACTCAGACTCAAAATAAAGACATAAAAGAGGGGCTAGGGGTGCAGCTCAGTGGTGGAGCACTTACATAGCATACACAAAATCCTGGGTTCAGCCCCTAGGACTGCAAAAGAAAGCAAAAAGAAAAGGAAAGGAAAGAAAACTCTATCAAGCAATGTTATAATTTTCTTTTTAAATGGCCATTCATATTTTTAAGAATTTAAGGGGAAGCCAAGTGTAGTGGCGTACACCTGTAATCCCAGCTACTTGGGGGGCAGAGGCAGGAGAATCGCAAGTTTGAGACCAGAGGCAGTCTGCATAACTTACCGAGACCCTGTCTCAAAAAGTAAAAACAGAAGTGGGCTGGAGGTGCATCTCAGGGGTACAGCACTTGCAAAGCATGCAAGTGCGAGGCCCTGGGTTCAACTCCCAGTACCACAAAAAAAAAAAAAAAAAATAGAATTTAAGGGGAGAAAAATGTTGTAGTACGTTTACCCAGAAAATTCATATTTCTCTTCTGTGGCTCTTCTTTCATTCCCCAAGTCCCAAGTTTCCCTTGGTATCCTTGTCTTTTGTGTTAGTCAGACATTTCTTTTTTCTGTGACAAACACCTGAGAAAAACACCTCAAACACAGAAAGATGGATTTTGGCTCACAGTTTCAGAGGGTTCAGTCCCTGGTCAGCGGCAACTTCGTTTCTGGGCCTGTGGTGAGCAGAGCGCCATGGTGGAGGCTGTGATGGAGCAGAGCTGCTCACCTTGTGAGAGCCAAGAAGCAGAGAGAAACAGGAAGGGGCTGGGGATGAGATGCCCTTCAAAGGGACACCCTCAGTGACCCACTCCCTCCAGTGAGGCCCTATCTCCTAAAGTTTCCAGCACCTCCCAAAAAAGTGCCACCAGCTGGGGACCAAGCCTTCAACACATGAGCCTGTGAGGACACCTCATATTCAAACCATAACATTCTTCAACCTGAAAAACACCCTTCAGCATTTTTCTTTAAATAACAGGTCTGCAAGTGACACCTGTCTTGGTTTTCCTTTCCCTAAGAATATCTTTATTTCACTGTCCCTCGTGAAGGATATTTTCACTGGATATAGAATTCTGGGTGTTATAGGCTGAATGCTTTTACCTTTCCAAAATTCCTATGTGAAACCTAATCCACATTGTGCTGGTATTAGGAGATGGGCTTTGGGGGTGATGGGGTCAGGAGAGCTGAGTCGTCATGACTGGGATCGGTGCCTGCTATGGTTTGTCTCCAAAGCATCACGTACTGGAAAGCAGGTCCATCTGTGGTGGTGTTGAGGGGGTGGAAACTTTAAGGGGTGGAGCCCAGTGGAAGGAAAGTAGGTCTTGAGAGCTCTTCCCTTGTGAACAGATTGATGCTGTCGTGGCAACAGGTCAGGTCTTATGGAGACTGGATTCATTCCCACAAGAGTGCATTGTTATTAAAAAGTGAGCCTGGCCCCTCTCCAGTCTCTTGGTTCCTACTTCACCATATGACCACCCCTTCTCTCACAGGCACACTGACCATGACACCATTCACCATATTGTGATATAACCAAAAGGTCCTCACCAGAAGCCAAACAGGGGGGCCACCCATCTTGGGCTTTCAGCCTCCAAAACTGTGAGCCGAACAAACCTCTTTTTTGTATAAAGTAACCATCGTCAGGTATTTTGTTATAGACCTCAGAGATTCCCTTTCCACCGTGCGAGGACACAGAGAGAAGATGGATGTCTATGAACTATAAAAGATGGCCTTCACCAAACACCAAATTTCTGGTACTTTGATCTTGAACTTCTCAGGGTTCAGAACTTTGAGATTCTCTAAACTTATGCTGTTCATAAGCCACTTGTTAAAAGAGCCTGAATGGATTAAAACACAGGGTGGGCAATTATTTCCCTTCAGCACTCTTTTTCTTGTTGCTGCTGTGTTTTTGTTTTCTTGCAGTGCCAGGAATCAAACCCAGGGCCTTGTGTGTGCTAGACATGCACTCCACCTCTGAGCTACATCCCTAATCTGTGCTTCAAAAGTCTAACTATGTTGCTCCGAGGTCTTCTGACCTCCACAGTTTCTGAAGGACAAGTCAATCATTTGAATTTTTGTTCTATATGCAACATGACACTTTTCTCTGGCTGCTTTCAGGTTTATTCTTTATCTTTAGTTTTCATCAGCTTGATTATAACATGTTTGAGTGTGGTTTTCTTTGAGCTGATACTAGTAGAGCTTCCTCAATCTGTACACGTTTGTCTCTCATTACAATAAGAAAAATTTCAGCCAGTATCTCTCCAACATTTTTGTCTGAATCATCTTGTGTTCTTTTTCTGGGATTCCAATAACATGAATCATAAACCTTTTGATGTTGTCCCATACTCTCTGACACCCTCTCCTCCTTTACTTTGTATCTTTCTATTTTTCAAGTTAGATTATTCCTACTGCTCTATCATCAACTTCATTCTTTCCTGTCTTCTTCACTCTGCTCTACACTCCCTCCAGTAGATTTTTTAGTTTGGATATTGCATTTTTCAGTACTAAAATTTCCATTTGGTTTTTTCCATTTCTCTGCTGACAGCATCTGTCCTTCCATATTTTCTCCAAGAATGCCTACTTTTACCCTCTGGGGCATAGTTATAAGAGCTGCTACAACATGGGTTATCTGGAAGTTGAAAATTTGCCCGTAGTTTCCATCTGGAATGTCCCCCATGGTCTGTGTGCTAAAGGGGCTGGCCTCCAGGGTATCTGTTCAGAGGCAGTGGTCTGACCTGGCAGGAGGTCTTCTGGCCACTGGCAGGGTGCCCTAGAGCGGTATTGTGGAGCCTAGTGGGGCACTAAGGAAGACCTCTCTCTCTCTCTGTCTTTTGTTTCCCCAGCATGAGGCAAGTGGCTTTGCTCCCTACCATGATGCCTTGCCACAGGCCTAATAGCAACAGGGCCAACTGACCCTGAAAGTTCCCAGATTGTGAGCCCAAATGTACCCTTTCTCTGTATGTTCACTATCTCAGGTATTTGTCTATAGTAATGGAAACTAACACAGAATTGGTCATATTTTCTTGGTTATTTGTACTTCATGTAATTTGGGGTTACTTCAAATGATTTTGAATATCATGTCATGCGACTCTGTGGACTTGTTATAATCCCCTGGAGAGAGGCTTTTTATTACAATGGCTTTAGCAAGCAATCAGTCCTGGTTAGGTTCAGATCACAAGTTCCGGTTCGTCATTTGTGAGTATTACATTCAATGCCCTGCCACTGAAAACCCTATGAACAGCAGAGAAGCACTGACAATAATGTTTCGCCTGTCATACGTAGGGTTGCTATGAGTTGAATACCAACTCAACAGCACCTAACAACAACAACAACCTTCAATGTCACCCTAGTTTTCAAAGGCTTTCCTTCATGAGGATGTCGAGTAATACAGATACTCTGGAATAGAGTCTTATACTTTCTTATAATCTGAAACCATAGCACCCTGGCATCCAATCCCACCTGATCTCGGAAGCTAAGCAGGGTTGGCCTGGTTAGTGCTTGAATGGGAGACTGTCTGGGAATAGCAGGTGCTGCAGGCTAGGGAGAAGGACCTAATAACCCACTCCTGAAACAATCACCACTGTTAAAACCCCTATGAATAGCGGAGACGCACTGACGATAGTGCTGGGCATAGCATGGTGTTGGGAAGTGTTTTGTTCTGTTGTACATAGGGTCACTATGAGTTGGACCCAACTTGACAGTACCTAACAATAACAACGGGCTGGGATTTAGCTCGGTTGGTAGAGCACTGCACTGCAGTCTCTGAGGTCCCGAGTTCAATTCCCAGCACCCACAAAAATGGGAGAAGGGCCTGGCAATCCACTCCCGAGGCAATCCCGAACCGGTCAGCCATTGAAAACCCAATGAGGGTCTCTATGAGTCGGACACTGACTCGATGGCACCTAACAACAACAACAACAACAACAACAATAACAACAGTGGCAAGGTGAAAATATCATAGATCAAATATCCATTGAATACACCTAAACTACAGAACATCTAAACTTAACAACACAGTACACTGTAGTATCAGAATAAAACACTTCCCGACACTACCATGTATATTATCGATTTTATGTTTTAGTCCATTGTTGTAGGCACTGTGTCAATCCATCTAGTTAAGACCATATGAACCACCAATTACACTCTTGGGCCTCTGACTCAGAGAAATAAAAACTAATATATACCTAAAAACATGTATACAAAATTTCACAGCTTTGTTTATAATAGCCAAAACTAGTAACAACTCAAATATCCTTCCCTAGGTGAATGGTTAAATGAAATGGTGCAGTCATACAATGACCTTTTTTTTTTTTTTTTTTTTTTTTTCTAATTTTGGTTCTTGAGAGTTGAACCCTGGATCTTGCACATACTTTGCAAGTGCTCTATCACTGAGCCATTTTTAATTTTTTTTTTTATTTTAGTCAGGGTCTCAGTAAGTTCCACAGATTGCCTCTGGCCTCGAATTCACCATCCTCCTGCCTCAGCCTCCCAAGTCTCTGAGATTACAGTCATGCACCACCATGCCCAACTCATACAATGATTTATTAATCAATAATAAAGAGGAACAAGCTAGTGATATGTGCAACACATTGAATGGATCTCATAGCCATTATGCTTTGTGACAAAAGGCAATCTTAAAAGATAACACAATATAGGATTCCGTTTATATAACATTCTGAAATGACAAAAATACAGAAATGGAGAACAGATTAGTGGTTTCCAGAATACACAGAAGGGAATGGAAGTGGGTATAACTCAAAGTGGGTGATAGAAAGGAGCTTGCTAGTGGTAGAGTGGTTCAGCTTCTTTCCTCTTCCTCTTCCTCCCCCTCCTCCTCCTCCTCCTCCTCCTCCTCCTCCTCCTCCTCCTTCTTCTTCTTCTTCTTCTTCTTCTTCTTCTTCCTCTTCTGTGCTAGGGATTGAACCCATGGCCTCACGCATACTAAGTGTGTGCTATCCCACTAAGCTACATCCCATTTCTGCTTCAACATCTCGATGGTGGTGGTGGTGGTTACACAAACCTATTGCAAAACTGCAGAGAGCTGCACAAACACATACACACACGCATACATGTAACCCATGGTGACGTCTGAGTAAGACCTGTGGTCTGGGCAGCAGTGTTGTACCAGTATCAATTTCCTGGTTTTGATATTTAACCACAGCATCTATATACCAGCGGCCCCCAACCTTTCTGGCACCAGGGATCAATTTCATGGAAGACAGTTTTTCCATGGGCTGGGGCTGGGGGAAGATGCTGCTCTGACAGGAGGTGGAGTTCAGGCAGTAAAGTGAGCAATGGGGAGTGGCTATAAATACAGATGGTACCAGTCTGTGGCCCCAGGGTTGGGGATCCCTGTGGCATACAGATATTCTTTGGCTTATGATAGGGCTGTGTCCTGATAAACCTACACTAAGGTGAAAATGAGAGAAGGACCGGGCAACCCACTCGGAAAAAAAAAAAAATCCACTATTGAAAGCACTATGAACAACAGAGAAGCACTGACATAGTGCCAGACATGGCACAGTGTAGAGGAGTGTTTCGTTCCATTGTACATTGAGTCCCTATGAGTCAGACTCGACTCCACAGTACTTAACAACAGCAACAGCAAGGTGAAAATATCATAGATCAAATATCCATTGAATACACCTAACCTACAGAACATCGTAGCTTAGCACCACAGTACACTGTAGAGTATCATTTGCTCCCCCTTGTGATCCTGGGGCTGCCTGGGAGCTGTAGCTCTCTACCATAGCCCTTCCTTAGGAGAAAGCATATGGCTGCTAGAGAAAAGATCAAAATTCAAAATCTGAAGTACAGTTTATGCTGTGTGAGTATTGCTTTCACACCATTGTAAAGTCAAAAAATTGTAAGTCAAACCTTCATAAGTCAGGGACTGCCTTTGATTATGTAAGTTGTCCTTGTTGGGAGAAGCTCGAGGGAGGGTACACAGGATTTTCAGCACTATTTTTGCAGCTTGCTGTAAATCTATAATTATTTCAAAATTTTAGAAAGTTTTAAAAAGATTCTGCTGTGATGCTTTGCATCTGTTCTGTGTAGCTTGGAGGTCTACCTAGGATTTGGCTCATCTGCAGAATTAAGGACCCCACCTCCAGCTCTCTCCTCTCAGGGATTCACTCCATACTCTTCAGGCTCATGTGGGTTTTTTTCTAAGAGTTTTAGGTGCTCATGCTGCTAGCACCACAGTGCAGCTTTGCAGTTGGAGCTGTCCTCAGCAGCAGTAAGAGAGAAAAAGGAAAAGAAAGTGAGCCCAAAGCTATCCCTCCCCCACACATTTTGTCTTGCCAACGCCTCCTTTCCTGTGCTCTGGTGTGTTAGCTCTCCATTACTGTGCCAAAATACCTAAGATAATCAACTTAAAAGGAGGAAAAGGTCACTTCAGTCATGGTTTCAGAGACTTCAGTCCATAGTCAGGTAGTCCCAGTGCTTTGGGTCTGTGGCAGCATGGTACATCACGGTGGGGAGCATATGATGGAGCAAAGCTGCTCACATCACAGCAGCCAGGAAGCAAAGAAAGAGAGGAGTGGGCTGGAATCCCAATATCCTGCTCGAGGATTTGCCCCCAACCACCTCCTTTCCTTCCAGTAGGCCACACTTCCTGAGAATATCACAAGCTGGTGACCAAGGCTTTAACACAAAGGCTTTGGGGGATGTTCAAGATCTAAACTATGGCATCTGGCTAAAGAGATGGTTTCTCTTGGTGTTTTTTTCTGCCCATAATTGCTGGGATTGACTTTGATTCAAAACTGGGAGACAAGAATGGAAGAGAGACATTGGGAAACTCGCCCTTGAAAAGGTCATTCCACGGGTCATAAACCTCTAAGTCTTATTTCTTTTCTCCAATCCACCTGCTACTGTTAACAAAATATTGCCCAAAGTTTTTTGCTTGTAATCACTATAATAGATTGTACTAACCATCGTGGTTAGTATAATAGATGTACTAACCATCTTGGTTAGAATCAGAACCTATAAATGTAACTTTTAACCTGCCCAATTACCCTGTAAGATCAATATTAATTCTCTTATTTTAAAGATAAAGAACCTGAAGTTTAAAGAGTTACAGTTATCTGCCCAAACTCATACATTGTTGTTGTTGTGAGGTGCCATCAAGACATGTCGAACTCATAGCGACCCTCATAGGGCTTTCAATGGCTGGTTGTTTCAGGATTCCTTTGAGAGTGAATTGTCATGTCCTTCTCCTGTCCGAATTCATATAGATAATGCTAAGGTTTATATTTATATATGCAGATCCTCCTTGATTTAAAATAGGGTTATGTCCTGATAAAAACATAGTAAATTGAAAATACCATAGGTCACAAATGCACTGAATAGAGAAGGGAGAGATGGGGAAGGATTGATTAATGGTTAACAAGTTACTGTTAGATGGGAGCAAGAAGTTTTAGTACACTACAGTTTAGGAAGGTGATGATGGATAGATAACTGTACATTTCAAAAAGCTATAAAAATTTTGAATGTTTCCATCATAAAGAAATGATAAATGTTCGAGGAAAAGATATGCTTAAACTGGTTTTAACATTACATAATGTATTCATGTATCAAAACATCATACGGTACCCTATCAACATGTATAATTTTTATGGTTTTATGTACCAGTTAAAATTAAATGTAATTAATAAAAATTAAACAATTGAAAACTGTACTGAAAGCCAGGTATGCTAGTGCACATTTGTAATCCCAGCAGTAAGGAGGCTGGGGCAGAAGGCTCATGAATTCAAGGACAACCTGGCCAGGATAGCAAGTTCCAGGCCAGCCTGAGCTACATAGCAAGATTCTGTCTCAAAAACCAAGCAAACAAAGTGCATTTAATACATGTAGCCTACCAAATGTCGTAGTTTAGCACACAGCATGCTGTAGAGTATTGGTTGTTGACTCTCATGATCACATGGCTGACTGGGAGCTGCCGTTGTCCAGCATTTGTAGAAAGAGGATAGTATAGGATATCACTAGCCTGGGGGATAAAATCAAAACTCAAAGTTTGAAGTACAGTTTCTACTGAATGGGTACTGCTTTTGCCCCATTGTATTCTAGAAAAATCAGATTGAGTCATTGGAAGTTGGAGACCTTCTCTCTGTGTGTCTTCTGTGTGTGTGTCTGTCCGTGTATGTGTCTTCTTTGTGTGTGTGTGTGTGTGTGTGTGTCTGTCTGTCTGTCTGTCTGTCTACATGTGCACACATGTAAAATTAGCTAATGGATCAGCTAATATATGGTACATATGTATGTATGGTATATAGAGTTTTTTCCCAAAAGCAAGAAACAGGAGATGGAAGAACACAGTGGTAAGGGAGGGAGAAGGTAACGTGGAAGAGAAAAGGAAGCGTCAGGGAACAGAGAAGTGAGGGGTGTTCTTCCTCAAGGGTCAGAATAGCAGCAGACAATGGCAGCTATGCACTGAGAATATCTACCCAGAGACCACTCCATTACATGCACCCTGTTCCTTTACGCAGTTAGTGTAAGCACATCAGCCCATCTACACAATGATGTGATCCTATCCCCTTTCCAGCCAGAGGCCCAGACTTAAACCAATTAGTCTTGGCATTTCCTTGTTGACCCTTTTCGTCTGGGTTGGTTGCATAGGTATCAAAATTTGTTTAAGATGATTTCTCTTGTGTAGTGGAGGAAATGCTTTCTCTCTCCCTCTCCAGCTTGCATTCATCTTGCTGTTGTGGGAGAAAACAGCCCTGGGAGCAGGGTCTGTCATGAAGAAGCAGATGAGGCAGAGCCTGTCTGGAACCCCTTCTTCCTCTGGATCATCTTCTCAGGTAAGCCTAAGTCAGGCCTTTGCTTACTTGGAGACCAAACATCCTAACCAAGCACTAATGGGTCTCCTCTCATGCTGGGCTGCTAGGATGTTCCAGAGGCCTCTCCCTGAGCAGCCTCCTGACTTGGAGCCCAGAGTCAGAGCAAACCACCTCTAGTCATGGTGGGAATCCAAATGTGTCTGCTATTGTCAGATCGATGTACATCAGACCTACATTCCTTATGCTAGTAAACACATCCCAGCTTCCTTGGGAAACTGCTCTACTACTTTTTCTTCACCTAAACAACTGCTTCCTCAACTTTCCACACACTCACCAGTTCTGACTTCAGCTGGGTGTCCCACAATCCAACCTAATTCTGACACTAGGTACTCAGAGTCAGCATCTCACTTTGCAAGTTTGAGGGCTCAGTCCCACAAGACTGCCCTCACTCCAGATGCCAGCTGCAAGTGTTGGATCTCCGAATTACCCACACTTCTATCTGACTTGGTCCCAAAGTCAGAGGTTCCTATAACACCCTTATTGTTCTATAATTTGCTAGAACAACACACAGAACTCAGGAAACACTTACTGGCTTACTCTAGTTTTGTTCCTGTAACAGAATACCACAGATTGGATAAATTACAAAGAAAAAAATTACTTCTTATGGCTCTAGAGGCTATGAAGTGCAAGGGTAAGGTGTCAACATCTGGTGAGGGCCTTCATGGTGCATCCTAACATAGCAAGAGAGCAAGAGGGTGGGAGGAAGAGAAAACCAAGGAAGCTGATAACTTGCTCTCAAGACAACAAACACACTCCAGAGATAATGGCCTTAATCCATTCATGAGGCCAGAGCCCTCATGACCTAATCACCTCTTAAAGGTCCCACGTCCCAAGACCATCACAGTGGCAATTAAATTTCAACATGAGCTTTGGAAGGGACATTCACACCATAGCACTTAGTATTATGAATTCATTATAAAGAATATAAATCAGGAACAGCCACATGCAAGGGATGCACAGGGCAAGGTATAGGGGAAGGAACATAGCATTTCAGTGTCCTTTTTGTAGGTGCCTCCTCCCAAGCACATCAATGTGTTCACTACCTGCAAGCTCTATGAGCTTTTTATTTCAAGATTCTTACGGAGGTTTCACTACATAAGCACAAGTAACTAAATCTCTGGACATTGGCAAATAACTCAGCCTCTATCCCCTCTCCCTTTCCTGTAGGTTTCTCATAGGACTGAAAGTTCCAATCGTCTAACCACAAGGGTAGTTCCTTTGCCAACTCCCATTCTAAAGCTATCTGGGGGCCATCAGTTACCTGTCTTCTAATTAGCATACAAACATACAGAAATTCCAAGGGTTTTAGGAGTCATGTGCCAAGACCTGGGCATAAAGACCAAATATTTATTTTTTATTCTACCACACCACCATTGTCAGCCCACAGGCTGTCAAGGGATCTCTACATCTCTTCTAGGGGTCAGCATGTGGCAAGGTCTGGCCAATCAGAGCACTGTATCCACTTGGTCATGGCAGTTGGCTTGGTGGAATACTCATGACATGACATAAAGCAATGAGATCCAGAAAGTCCACTGAGAAAGAAGACATTTCTCTCTAGCTTGTGCCCTTCTGAAATTCTGAAAGGATAGAATGTCCCTTGGGGATTTGCTGGGGGTCCTCTCACACCCATCTGGGAAGAACTCATGGAAATTAGAAGAAAATGATGTTGAAAACAACATTGAAGGAGCCTTTAGGAGTGGAGTTGGGCAGCCATTGAGGTGGAAACCCAGCTGCTGCCTGGGAATGTGAAGTTTGGTGACCCTTGACTGCAGGCAGCTAGAACAGATGATTGCATTGGGCCCAGAGGCTCAAGATGCATATCATGAGGTTGTCAACTCTTACGGACATTTTCACAAAACATCTGCATTCTCTGCTTTATCTTCTCTCGGTTACACATCCCATGCCATACAGCACCTGTTCTTTCTCCATTTCGATAGAAATTTCCTACAAAGGAACTTCTCTCTCTCTCTCTCTCTCTCTCTCTCTCTCTCTCTCTCTGTGTGTGTGTGTGTGTGTGTGTGTGTGTGTGTGTGTGTGTGTGGTGCTGGCAATCAAATCCAAAGCCTTGCACATACCGAGCAAGTCCTGTACCACGGGGCTACACCCCCACCCCCTACAGACATTTTTATAGCTTTGTGTTACATCCCCATTTAAGCCTCCACTCTCCCTGCCTCCTTTAAAACATTTGATTGAAAGCTATCTGAATTTGTGTTTCCTGAATTGCAATTCCTAAGATCCCAAATAAAGTCCTTTTTGTTTCTTTGGTTGGACTTTGGGTTAACTGACAAAAACCAGCTATTGTTGTTAGGTGCCACTAAAGTGGTCTGACTCATAACACCTTCATTGGATTTTCACTGGCTGATTGTTTCAACATTGCTTTGGGAGTGGGTTGCCACATTCTTCTGTTTTGGGGGTGCTGGGGATTGAACCCAAGGCCTCAGAGAGCACAAAGCTGTATTCTACCAACTGAGATAAACCCCAAAACCTAGCTGGGAATATATAAAGGTGACCCAGAAGAGATCAAAGCTGACAGGGACCAAGAGAGGCCAACTTTAATAATATCTTTTGACTTCCTGGATGCAATTGTGCCTGAGGTTTGACCAACCTTCAGACTTTTCATAAATGACCCAGTAAATTCTCTTCATGGTTGAGGTAGGTTTCTGATACTTGCAACTAAAATGGCCCCAATAATGACATTCTACTCAGAGCCCCTGGGCCACCACCCTGCTTTGAGCCCTTCCGCAACTGCCCTCCTCACTCATTACTGACTAGTCCAGGTCTTTCTTTGTTCACAGGGTTAGCCTCCCTTCCCTAGGCTAGGCCTGACTTGTGAGTCTTTTAAAATAAGCAGTATGGGGGAAATGACAAGGATGACAAGACCCCAGAACCCAGACTTAAAGTACTTCTGTCACCCTTTTAATCTGCTTACATTGGTTGGGCTGCACTTAAATGCAAATAATAGGAAATCTTTCACAGGATGATTTAGACAAAGAAGTACAGAAGAGTGTAGCCGGCTAGCTCAGCATTGAAGGAAAGTCTGCCTAGCCCAGGCTCTGGCGCCCTTGCTTCTCCACTACCCTGAGTGCATAATTTCTGTGTCAGCCAGACTCATCACCATCACAAAATGCCCACAATACAACTTACATAGTTCTATAAAGAGGAATTTTGCCAAGGGTCAGTTGGCACCACCACCAAATCTGCCAGCTGCAACCCTGCCCACAATACCCCAACCCCTCTACATTTGGATCCTCCTACCATAAACTGACTCTTGCTAATATGGTCCTTGGTGTCCTTTGATGAATTACCAGACAATAGCTTTTTTGAAATCATTTCAAACAGAACACATTTTGAAAATAGAAAAAAAAAATTAAGGAAATTAAAAAGTCACCCATAATCCTACAAAATAAACCCAACTATTTTTGTTTTGCTAGCTCCAGTCCTTGTTCACATGTGTGCACTCATTCTACATAGTGGCAATCAGAGATTTATTTTGTATTCTGCTTTTGCACTCAACAGAACATCCGTAGCGTTCTTCCCATTGCACAGCTTGCTTGATATATTAATAGCTGCATAATCATCCTCAAATTTCTAGGACCATAATTTTCTTAACAAATAAATGAGTTTATTTCCAACTTTTTGTCCCTATAGCTAATGTTGTAATCAACATCCTTAGGCACAGAGTTTGTTTGTTTTTTCTTATATTGAATTTTGGTTCCAAAGCAGCCTGGACACTGATGTCAGCTTGAGGCTAGCATCTCACTTTGTCCTATTGCTCCTGAATCTCCAGGCTGCTGGTTATGGAAAAGCAGCTGTGTCTCAAATAGCAGATTCTCAGATTCTTAGTTGACCACAAATGATCTGGAGGCCACATGGTCCCCTAACTGGATGATGTCTTAGTCTGTTTCCTGTTGCTATAGGTGAATACCACACACTGAATAATTTATAAAAAATAAAGGTTCATTTTAGCTCACAATTCTGGAGGTTGGGAAGTACAAAAGCATGGTGCTAGCATTTGCTCAGCATCTAGTGCAGGCTGTTTTGTTGGTAGGGACTCTCTACAGGGGCCTGAGGCAGCACAGGACATCACATGGCAAGACAGAATAAGCATGCTAGCTTGGGTCTCTCTTCTTCCTGTAAACCTACAGTGTAATCATAGGGGCCTGACTTTCATGACCTTATCTAACCCTAATTACCTCCCTAAGTATCACTAACAAATTACTTTGAGGACTAAGCAGATAATATCTGAAGAGAGGCTCAGAACCTCACTCATACTTCTGGAAGAAAGCAGCCAGCATTCACCTAGCAGGACGTGAGATCTGGCAAAGCTGCCCTTGCTTGCCCCATGCCTGTTGAGCTATTTGGGCCCTGGTAGGGCTATTTTCCTTCCCTCAGGTCCTCCATTGGCAAGGCTAAAGGTCGGGATGTCTTGTGTTTTTATGGCCAAGGCATGGGTACCTGATTCGAGGTAGACAGCTGAGATGCTCTCTTCCTAAGGACTGCCGACTTAGCTGGACAGCAGCTCCCTGGTGAAGCTCTCCACCGACCCCAGCTGTTAAGTTCCCCAGAGCTACTCTTTTGAGCACAGCTCTGCCACCTTCCCTTCAATGATGAGCCACTCTGTGGCCTTCAGAAAGAGTCTTTTTCTGTACATGTCAGACCAAGTCTGTCCCCCTTCCTGTGAGCAGAGCCCCTCCTGGAAGCTCGAGGTCTTGGTGGAGGGGTCCCCAGGGACAGCTGCTCCAGGTCAGTCTGGGTACCAGCAGTCAAGCATGAGGACTGGCTGGCCCTGACCTGCCCCAGCTGGCCGTCATCTCCTTTCCTGCCCAGCTTATTCATCACTCGTACTAAACAAATCTTGACAAGAGACAAAACGATGCCTTCAATTCTGCTAAAAGGCAGCCACCTTGGCGGCTCATGCTTGCTCAGCCTCCCAGGGGAGGGATCAGGCCCAGGACCCACTCTAATTCCTGGACAGAGCTCAGCCTCAAAGCTCTGGCTTCCTAAACTGGGCCAAATGAAAGAAATCAGGAGGTTGTCTGGATTCGGCGCCTGCTGCCACTTGTGCTAGTGACATGAGCACGGGTCCTGGAGCCACCCTGCGGGTAGGCCTGGGCCCTAGAGCCACTGCTCACTCCTCATGAGCTGGGCAAAGAGGTTACGTCTCTGAGCTTCAGTTTTCTCATCTGCAAAATGGGCGTAATAAACTCTGTGTCTCCTCGGGAGAATGAAATTCTGGTCTCAGGAACATGCAAGTTCCAAATTTGAGCCATTTTCTCCACCATTGCTCTCCTGTCGGCAGGAGCTTTCATGGTGTCATTTGATCAGACCCCAAGCGCACCACTTCCAGTATGACCTGTGAGCCATGGGTTTGCGGGGACTACCAGCATAACAGGCCTTCCCTTTCCACACTTCCCTAATGAGGCCTCACCAGGAAAGGGAGGGAGGGCTGCTTCCTTCCTGTAGTGAATCTGCCCCAGGGCCAGAGGAACCTGGGCCACTTCCATTTTTTGAGATTCCAGGTATACTGCAATTAAAGAAGGTTACAGTAATTGTTGTATAATTTCAGTGTTCACACAGAAAAAAGTAAACTACAATATATTTGTGTTGTTGGGAAAGTAACTGCAGAACTCAGTATATTTCTTCGTAAATTTCACATGGGCAGTCTTGGGGCCAAGTGCAAGCTTAAAATCTCAAGGATACCCATCCACTCCTCCTGAGCCTCTCAAGATGGGGTGGACCCTCAAAGTCTGAATTTCTGGAAAAAGACAACATAACCAAACTCAGTGCAGAAACTTCACTGGATCCCATTCAAAGAAAACAGTGGGGATGCTATTTTTAGATGCTTCACAACATTTGAATAAGGGTGGAGTATGGGATTATTTTAGGGAATTACTGTTCATCTGATTGATCATAATAATGTAGGAGATTAACTCAGTGGCCATTGCCATGGTTTGACTATGGTTTGAATGCATCCTCATCATGGTTTGGATCTAAAATGTCCCCCAAAGACCATGTGCTGAGCCTGTGGCACTGGCAGGTGGTGGTGCCTTGCTTAGGAGATGGGGCCTAGCAGGGCTGAGTGCCAAGGCCAAGCCTCTGAACCTGTGAACCAAAATAAACCTTCCCTCCTCTTAAGTTGTCTATCTCAGGTAATTGAAAGCTGACCAACACAGTGGGCTGAAACTTGGTCCCAGTGTGGTGGCAGGACTTTTAAAAGGAGGGGCCTAGTAGAAGGTAATTAAGACATTGGGGCTCTGCCCTCATGTATGGATTAATGCAGGTTTCTTGGGGTGGACTATGTCTCCAGGAATGAGCTGGTTCCTAAGAGACTGGATTGTTACACAAAGAGCAAGCCCAAGGCCTCCCCAGGCTCTTGCTCCCTTGCTCCCACATGTACCCTTGCTACACACAGCTGTTTTCCTTTCCACTTCTTTGCCATGCTCTGATACAGCTAAGGGGACCTTTCACAGATGCCAGCACTATACTATTAGACCTCTGGAACTGTGAGCTAAATAAATTTTATGACATGTCCAGCCTCAGGTATTCTATTATAGCAATGGAAAAACTAGACTGACTGCCATAAAATGGTTTAAGAAAAAAATTTTTACAAACAAAAATGATATGAAGATGCAGCATTTATGACCAAATGGTAACCACTGTTAAACCCAGGCAGTAGGCACACAGGTACTCTTTTTCAAATATTTGGCACTTTTCATTAAAAAACATTAAACTTTCTGGATTTCTGACATAAACACATTGCCAATTTTCCTGTGACATTGGGCCCTTGTGGCAGTGGGGCACACAGTGTGTGTGCATGACTGTGGCTGGCCTGAGCGTCCATCTGTGTAAGGCAGCCTGTTTTAGGTAATGCCCCTAGGAAGGCAGGGTTTTAGTCCTTAGCCAGGCCTTAGACCCTTCCCGGGTCCTTGTCCCTCCAGCAATAAGTCACAAGGAGATGGGGTGACTACAGTACCTACATACTGCCGGCTCCCATCATCTGATCTGCATCTGGTAGAACTAGAGAGAGGAAGCCATTATTGTCTCACTCAGAGAATCTGACCCCAAGGGCTTGGAAGGGGGAAGAAATCACATAGTTCACATGAGGCAAATTTTCTCCCAAAGGTGTCACCTCCAAATACCATTACCATGTGACTTTGAGGTTAAATTGCCAATATGCAAATTCTGGGAGACAAACATTCAAACCATAGCTAACACTCAAGCTTCATAACAACTGCATTCATTATTGCCCCCAAAGAAAATCAATCCCAATGGTCATCAATAGGAAAATGGATAAATCAGAAGAAAAAGAGCCAACTATTAGTACATTTTTTTTAAAAAGTAAAAAGAAAAAATTTAACAGACATATCATTAATAAAAAGAAACCAGGTACCAAAGAGTACATATTGTGTGATTCTACTTATACAAAGCAAACCAATCTATGGCTCTAGATGTCAGAATACTGGGGTGCTCATCACTTAGAAGCCAGGGGAAACTTCTGGGGTGCTGGTAATATTTTCTACCTTGATCTGGTTGGTGGTTACAAAGGTGTTTTCACCTTGGAAAATTTTGTTGAGTTGTACACATAACATTTTCGCATTTTACTATAAATATATTTCAATATAAAGTTAATAAATGTAAAAAAGGTTTAAAAAGACAACATAGTTCTGGGTGAAGAGAAGGACAAACAGAATGATATCTATAATGCCCTACTATTTAATAATGAAAAGGTACCGGCACAGTAAACAACAACACACATTTTATAAGAACGCAAACAAGACACATCAAGTGCAACAGCAGGCTTGCCTGTGGGGCAGGGACAGGGAGGGGGAATAGTGATAGGGAACTGCTCAGTAGTAAAACAAGACCACAACCTTGTTGGGGCCAGTGTGGAGTATGTGCCATCTAACAAAAGCAAAAACAAAAAAGAAAGAAAGAAAATTAAAGGCAGAGGAGGAGGGAGCAGAGGAGAAGCTGAGGAGAGGGAGGAAAGGAGAAGTGCAGAAGGGGAAGAGGGGAGGAAGAGAAACCATGGAGGTTTCCAACACTGTCCAGGGCACCCTGCTTGGGCTCTGACCCCTGGAGCCCCCCCTCCCCCTGCCAAGTACTATATCCCCTGTTCACGGCCCTGGGAGGGTAGGATGTATAGAGGAAGAGGACCAGCTCCTGAAGTGCTGCAGGCCTCGCAGCTGGGGACCCTCTGGAACTCTGAGAGGAAGGGAATTCGAGCTGGGGCGTCCAGGCGACCAAGGCTTTCTTACAAGCAGAGACAGGGAAGCAGACTTGCAGAGGTGTGGAGAATGGCGCTCATGGACACAGAGAACCGGCCCTGTCAAGGACAGAGGCTCAAGGGCAGCTCACTCACAGGCCACTGAGGGCCAAAGTCAGACCTCAGTACATGTCCTTCAGGAACCCTGCCCTACTCAAGTGCCTCCCAATGCTTTTATTTGTCTTGCACTATTTAATTAATCTATTTCTTAGCTTAAATCATTTTTTTAGAGGTAGCTTTGTCTAAAGAAGATATACAAATGGCCAGTTAGCACATGGAAAGATGCTTAATATTACTAATCTGTAGGAAAACCAAAGTCAAAACCACAAGGAGAGGCCACCTCACTTCCATTAGTATAGCTACTGTTTTTTAAAAGAAAGCTGGGAGGGGTGGCACACGCCTATATTCCCAGCAACTCAGGAGGTGGAGGCAGGAGTATTACAACTTTGAGGCCAGAAGCAGCCTGTGATCCCTGTCTCAGGATTAAAAAAAAAAAAAAAAAAAAAATTGAAAAGGGGTTGGGAGTGCTGCCCAGTGGCAGAGATTTTGCAAAGTATGTGCAGGGCTCTGGGTTCAACCGTCAAGTACCAAAAACAAAAACAAAAACAAAAACAAAACAGCAAGTAATTGGTGACAATGTAGGGACAGTGAAACCCTTGTGCAATGTCGGTGTCAATGCAAAGTGGTATAGCTGCTATGGAGAGTGGAGTGGTGTGGCTGTTCCTGAAAATATTAAACACAGATTCACCATGGGGTCTAGCAATTCCACTTCTGAGAATATACACAAAGCGAGTGGAGAGTATTGAATAGATGTTGATATACTCATATTCATAATAGTGTTATTGGCAATAAGCATAAAGCAGATGGCACCCAAATGCCTATCGATGGGTGATAGAAGCAAAATGTGGTGTGTACATACAACACGACATTATTGAACCTTAAAAAAGAAGGAACAGGCACATGCCTGTTGGTACATGCCTGTAATCTCAGAACGCAGGGGGCTGAGGCAGGAGGATCGACACAAGTTCAAGGCCACCCTTGGCTACATAGAGTATTCCAGGGTCTCATAGTAAGACCTCTGTCTCAAAAACATAAAAGACTCAAAACAAACAAAAAAAGGAATATATGGAATATACAACATGGATGAATCTTGATGATATTATTCTAAGTTAAATAAACCACTAACATAAAGGACAAGTGCTGTAGAATTCCACTTACATGAGATACCTTGAGCAGTCAGATTCATGGAGACAGAAAATAGAATGGTGGTCGCCAGGGGATGAGAGAGAAGAATGCAGAGTCACTTAATGAGTACAGAGTTTCACTTTTGCAGGATGAAAAGAGTTCTGTACATGAATAATGGCAATGGTTATATAAGAATGTACCTAATGCCACAGAACTGTACACTTAAAAATGGTTAAGATGTTAAACTTTACATGTATTTTGCCACAATTTTTGAGTAAGTTAGCTTTTCACTACTATAAATGAAAAGCCTCTTGCCATAGAGGAAAACTCTCCCTAAAACCAAAGGCAATTATATCATCTCAAACAGGGTGGTGTTAACATCGCCCTAGATGCTGGTACCAGCTAAGGCTGTGCACTGAGACCTGATCTTTCTTTACTTAAAGAGGTGATCAGCAAGTGCAAGGGAAGTGTTAAAAGCACTCTGGAACCAACTTTTTCCTTGATAAACTCAGAACTGTTGAGAGACAGCTTTAAAGGGAGCCACCTTCATCCCATCTAGTTTAACAGGGCAGTGTCCATGGGCCTCAATAATCATTTTTCATGCCAGGAGGCATGGACACCCGATACTTTGAAAGACCTTTTTAAGGACAAGGAATAGGGGCCATGAGCATCTTGGGCAAGGACGGGCCAAGGCATGTCAAGTTAGAGGGGCAGAGCAAGGAAAGCCCTTCTGGGGAAGAGCCCCATACAGACCCTACAAGTAGCCCAGGGTTGTTTGGTAGGGAATTCCGGGGGCTCATGTGCCTGAGCAGGAGTACCTTGGTCCTAAGAATACCTTGCCCTGTGAGGGGTCCAAGTGGAGGTGGGAGGTAGAAGAACCCTCTTTAAGTGCTAGCCAACAATGGGGACACATTTGATTTGATTGATGAGCTGTATTTCCTTGTTGTTGTTAGGTGCCGTCGAGTCGGTATCCGACTCATAGCAACCCTGCATACAACAGGAGAAACACTATTGTCAGTGCTTCTCTGCTGTTCATAGGGTTTTCAATGGCAGAATGATTTTTGGGAGGGGGTTTCCAGGTCCTTCTCCCAAGCCTACAGCTTCTGGTGTTCCCGGTGGTCTCCCATCCAGGTACTAACCAGGCCAGACCCTGCTTAGCTTCCGAGATCTGACGGGATCGGATTCCACAGGGCTAAGGCTGCAGGCATATTTCCTTGAGGCAGGTACACAATATAGGCCAGGGCATGGTCTAGTCATAGGCTGATAGGGTGGGTGGTGGGAATTGGAAGGGAAATTTGTGAAGGATGTGGCCAAGGAAGTGCCAGTAAACATCTGATGTTTTAGCCTGCACAGTACCCTTTTCCTGGAAATGGTGCCCCAGTTTTCCTTTAGGAAGCTATGTTTCTCCAGGATCCTTAGCACACACAGTTGTGCAAAGCTGACTCCAACTCTTACCATGACAGGAGGCAGGACACCCAGCCTTGGGTGGTCAGATGATACTATCCTTCCTCCTCACAGTGATCCTATATGTATCTGATTTAGCCATGCCTGAATCTACACACAAGTTTCTCCTTAGTTGACACCTTAGATAGACACATGGTTTTAACCTACACAGGGTGTGTGTGTGCGTATGCCTTTGGGACATGGGTGGGTCTCACTACACTAGGCCCTTCATATCCATGGGTTCCCCACCTACAGATTCAACCAACCACAGGCCTAAAATATTTGGGGAGAAAATTGTTCTTGTAATGAACATGTACAGATTTTCCTCTTGCCATACACAATTCTTTTAAAATACAGAACAATAATGATTTATACAGCATTCCCACTATCTTGGATATTAGAAGTAATCTAGACATGATTTTCTTCTGTATGTTTGTCAGCTTGTAGGACTGTGGGGCTTGCATGTTGCTCAAAGCTATGCAACCAGTATCTCAGATACCAGGAGGGCCACCCATGGTGGCCAGGTTTCAGCTGAGCTTCCAAACTAAAACAGACTAGGGAGAAGGGCCTGGGGCAGCCCACTCCTGATTCAGTTATCCATTGAAAACCCTATGAACAGTAGAGAAGCATTTTCAAATATAGTGCTGGAAAATGAACCCTCCAGGTTGGAAGGCATTCAAGAAAGACAGGGGAAGAGTTGCCTCTTCAAAGGAGAGTCACCCTTAATGACAAGAATGGAGTAAAGCCCCTGGGACCTCTTTTGCCGATGTGGCAAGACTCAAAATGAGAAACACAATGGCTACAATAATGGGCTCAAACGTAAAAAGATTGTGTGCACGGCACAGTGTTGGGTAGTGTTTCATTCTGCTATATACAGGATCACTAAGAGTCAGATCTGACTCAACAGCACCTAACAACAACAGACATGATTGAAAGCATACAGGAAAAGGTGCATAGATTAGACGCAAATCCCCATCCAGGATGTCAATTACATGATGTGCAGTTGGCCGGTGGAAATGTTAAATCTCAGAAACGTACTGTCATTTAAAGCCTTAACGTGTCAACTCGTTTTATTCTTGTATTTTAATCGCGAACATTTCTATAGGCCTGGCTCCAGGCTCTGGTGGCCATCACGCCTGACAATAAACGTAACCTAGTCCAAGCAAGCAGGTGACCCCGGCTCCCCCGGCCCTCGTGCGAGCGGGCGGGAGTGGGGAAGGGGAGTTGCACGCATGCGCAAAGGGCGGCCCTGAGCCCCGGGCCTGCGCGTTGCTGCTTGGCTGGCGGGAGGGAGGGGGAGCGGGCGCGCGCTGGAAGGGGCATCGTGTGCCAGCATAGTGCTGTGCGTCTAGAGCCGCCCCTGCCCACCCTCGCGGTGTCCTCGCGAGACGCCCCCAGTACGGCGGGACCGAACCGGGAATGGAGGGGACCCACCCCCTCCGCCCCCCAGGAGCTCTGAGGCGACGAGCTCGCGCGAATTGACCCGCCGCTCCCGCCGAGGGGGGCCCCTGAGCTCGCCCTCGCGGGGCGGGCGCGAACGTGAGCGCGGCGCCGAGGAAGCCTTGCTGGTACGGGGCTCCGCGCAGGGCCCGCGCGCGCGCTCCCGCCTCCGCCCGGGCCGCGCCCGCCCCGCCTCTCAGCGCCGGCCCGGGAGCCCGGGCCGCGAGCGGCGGCGGCGGCGGCGGCCGGAGGGACGATGAGCGGCGCGGCGCGGGCGGGCCCGGCCCGGCTCGCTGCCCTTGCCCTGCTGACCTGCGGGCTATGGCCGGTGCGGGCGGACAACGCAAGCCAGGAGTACTACACGGCGCTCATCAACGTGACGGTGCAGGAGCCCGGCCGCGGCGCCCCGCTCACGTTCCGCATAGACCGCGGGCGCTACGGGCTCGACTCGCCCAAGGCCGAGGTCCGCGGCCAGGTGCTGGCGCCGCTGCCCATCCACGGAGGTGAGGGCCGGGCCGGGCAGGGGGGCGCAGCGCGCGGCGGGGCCGGAGCCGGGGTGCGCGGGGGCGGCGGGCCCTGTCCCAGCTCCCCGCTCCCCGCTCCCTGGCCGGGCTCGCCCGTGCCGCGCTGCCGGCCGCGTTCGTTCGCGGCGGCCGTGGGTCGTGCCCGGCCTGCTCGGCCGGGAAGGAGGCTGCGGAAGCCGCGGCTTCCTCTGCCCGCGAGGAGCGAGTCGGGGCGCTCTCGGGGCCGGCGGCGTGTTTTCTGGAGGGCATCGAGGCGCGAGTTTGCAGGGCTGTGTAGACAAAGGAGGTGGTGCAGGGGCGCGAACTCGGGCGCGGCGGGCGAGGGCTTCACCTGGGCTGGCAGCCGCGGCTCGGCCCCTGAGGTCAGCGGGCAGAAGGGCCTTTGCCCGCCACAGAACGTGCGGGTTTGCTTCGGTGCGGCGTGGGAAAGCGGAGAGGGAGAACGGGGATTGTCCCTGTTGCTTTTGGCTCTCGTTCTGCCTCGGTAGTTTTACTGTAATTTGACGCTGGAACTAGTAGCCAAGTCGTGGGGTCACGGGCGCCTGCCGCGGGGGAAAGAGGTAAAACAGTCAGCGACCTGGAAGTCCTTTGGTTATCTCCGTGGTTTTCCATCTGCACGAGCTCAGTCTAGTTAATGATTGGGCTCCCCTCATACTTGCCTAAATTTCTGGTCGATTTTTAAAGGAAACAAATGTATCTCACTCACATCGTGGAGTGTGATTTTTTTTTTGGGGGGGGGTTAGGCTCAACTGTGAACTTTTTAAAAAATAAAAATCTGTCTTCACTCATCTCCTCACCCTCAGAATGCCGAGAGGCGATTTTTTAGAAAAACGCTATTCATGTTAAGATGACTTAAGTTAGCCAACCTAAGTAAGGGAATGGTGTTTGCTGTTACAGTCTGAAACATGAAAACATCATGGCACTCTGAGCCCCGGGTTTGTCTGGTAACATGCTAAGCTCGCTCTTTGAGGCAGTCTGGCTGGAGAAAAAGAATCACGTAAGGCTTTGCTGCAGCCCGCCCTCAACTCAGCCTGGGCTCTTAGAAGTTCAATTTTACACCAACCATCAGGTGCTTTGAGTGCATTTCTCATCTTCACTTGGTTAAAAGCAGCAGTTGAGATCCCAGCTTGGCCACAGAAACAACTTTTGTCTTTGCTTCATTCAATAAATATTTGCGTGCCTGCTCTGTGCCAGTCACTGTGGTTGGGACACAAAATGTTGCCAAACTGAGGCACTAACAATGCTAGCCTATTTTCTGGTAGGGAGAACGGTGAGGTCACGTGAACGGGTAGGAAGAGGAAGAGAGGCAAGCTGTTCTGGAGCAAGAGCTGGCCCTGTACAGTGTTTTGAAATCTGTGGTTCTTCTTTGGGGCTTGGTTCCCTCAGACGCTCCAGATCCATGATCCTCACTTTAGCTTCTTGCCTCCAAAGTGTTGCATGTACTTAAACTACTTGTTGCTTTTCTGGCACCCCAAAAGAAAGCCCCATCTTTGAGAAAGCTTGCTTTAGGTGTTCCAGCAGAAGGGTGTTGGGAACTAATGTGTCCTGATGTGCTCTTGAAGGTTCGTTGGTTCTGTTACTCTCTCACTGAGGAAGTTGTTATTAGGTGCCCTCGAGTCGGTATCCTACTCATAGCGACCCTCATAGGGTTTTCAATGGCTGACTGTTTGGTCGGGATTGCCTTGGGAGTGGATTGCCAGGTCCTTCTCCCATTTTTGCCATGCTGGGAATTGAACTCGGGACCTCAGAGATTGCAGTGCAGTGCTCTATCAACTGAGCCAAATCCCAGCCCTCACTGAGGAAGTAGCATTGTATAATTAAAATTAAAGGCTCTTAATCAGGCCTTCGATGTACACACACTTTGTGACACTGGCAAAGTAATTCTGCCACTTAGCTTTAGTTTCTTGTCTATAAAATGGAACCATGAAGGTTTAAATGGTTCCTGAATTTTTAAGAGACTTGTTAACCTAAGTGAATCATTGCATTGGTGCAGTTTAGACACTGCAACAAAATGGACAAATTCGTGAAGAGTGAGTGTGAGGTCAGTTTTTGGAGTTTCTGTCTTCCATTCCTTTCCTTTATTCTCCAGGAGGATCCCTTTGTGTTTGTACCATGTGAGAATTTCTCATGGTGGTGTCAATGGTGGGATCCTACAGGTGGCTTGACTCTGGCTTTCTAGCAAGTGGTCTTTGCCCATATGGTCTTTCAGACCAGCAAACCTTAGTGTGTGCCAAACACCATTCAAGGCACTGATGAAGAGGGAGGGGCAACAGCAGTGAATGAACCTGGTAAAAATAAAAATCTTTCTGAAGCTTACATTTTAGTGGGGATCTTTATAAATTACTCTACCTGTAAATTGTTTGTAAACCTGTCCGTTTATGTGAAACCCAAGATGTTCTGCTTGCATAGCAGGAGGCTAGGAATGTATTTTAAAACCAAGAATGTGGTAGAAATCTGTTAAAATTGTTCATGTTTAAGAAAATTACTTAAAATGGGAATCTGGTTACTTGATGTTATAATTTTGATTTAGTGAGTTTTCAAAATTATATTTTTAGAAGAAAATAGTATTCCTTATGACCTTTGTGTTCAGAAGATTTTAGAGTTTTTGACATGTTTACAAAGGCTTACTGTGTATTGACACTAAGCAAAGCGATGCTGAACTTACACACAGTGAGGCAGAATTCCCAGCTCAAAAATAGCTGTGGTCAACATATGTGAAATTAATAAAAATTCACTTTAAAGGTGAGTATTTGGTAGAAATGAGCACAAAGACAAAAGAACTTTACAGTTTACCTGGAGCTTAGCATGATGGTTCATTTTACATCTGTGGTTTGATTTATAAAATTAGAAACTTTCAGTTAGGTATATGTGAATTACAAAGTTAGGCACATATGAATTACTGAATAAGTTTTATTTGTCCTCTAGCTTTAAAGGACAAATAGGCAATTTTTTTCTTAGGTGCTTTGGTATTTTAAAAGTGTATATTGGAAGGTGTTACACTTCTACTTTGTAAAATTCTTCAGAAGCAAGTGTACTTGGAAAATATATTTTTGTCACTAAACAGAATGCAGTGGTGACTGTAGAGTCATTTGTTCAGGACTAACATATTTCACATTTTAACTGATAATTCATTTTTGGAAATGGAATTTTGAAGGCATGTGTCTTGTATTTATGCACAGATCATAGTTGCTTTCTTACCGCTTACTGAAACACTAGGCTTTGAACTGGGAAGAAAATGTTTAATACCTTTGCAGAGCAGACCAGCTAGTGTGTGCTGTGGAGAGCAGACATTGTAAATGTCCTTTATGTGTGTGCACACTAACTTTTTGTTTGAGCCCGGAGTGGGGGTTGGGAGAGGAGAAAGCCCTGTGTTGATGATGTAATTATGTATGCAGATGTGCTGGTGGGAAGAATTTGTTATCGACCCCTTTTCGCCTTACACAGAAATTTTTAGGATTGAGTGTTACAGTCTGAGAGAACAGTTTTAACACATAATAAACCTTTATTGATACGTTACTGACTGTAGAGAGGCAATAAAAAATTTTTAATGAATCTTAGATTTTTACGTTTAAAAAAAGTGATCCTGTGAATGACCCTTGTATTGGTTCCTTTAATGAACCTGAAATTGATTTTAGATGTTCTTATAAACAGTGAAAGAGATTGATATTAACAGGAGGTGGATGAAAAGGGTCATATAATATTAGAATTCATAATGGCAGAGGCAGGGGCTACTGGATATAGTCAGAGATTTCAGAATATTTGGAGTAAAATCACATATGATATTGGGACTCGGAATGTTCCAGAAGGGAATTTAGAAGGACCTGGGTGCTCTAAAAACCAAAGGTTGACATAATTAAATAACCAGGCAAGAAGAAAAAGATTATATATGTTATATTGATAATGAACTTTACAGCCTAGAAAACATGTTTACATACCATGTTTTTTCCTTCAGCTTTGGATGGTTTCCATCGGCATATAAATATTCGAATATTTTTTAAAAACCACTCAACCTCCCTACCAAGTCCCTAACCTGCTACCATCTTATTTCTCTGTTTCTCTTACGACCGAGCTTCTCCTGTGCCATCTATACTTGCACTTCAATTCTTCTTCCTGCTCTTCTTTACACTGGTGAAGGTCTGATTGCTGTGCCAGTGATTTTGGTAAAAGCATGGCATGTTTAACTGATACATTGGATGACATAGTTAGGACTTGAAGAGGTCAGTGTGTAGAGTGATGAGCTGAAGTTAAGGAAAAGAGTTAATGAATATATAGTCCTTGGATTAAAAAAATCACCTTCACTGAGGGTTGTTCAGGAGAGATTAGGCTCAGCTGCATGTCACATGTCAAAGCCTGTGTGCTCTCCCTGTCTTTGCCCAGGCTAATCTTGTGCTGCATTTGGATCTTGGGCAGTTCTGGTCCTACCTCATATAGACCAAACACACCTTAATTTTTTTTTAGTTCTGAATACAAGTTTTAAGAGATGAGCAAACTACAGAGCATAGTTTTGAATAGTATAAAAGAGAACTTCTTCATTGGAAGGAATAGGCTAGATAGCTTCTAAGATCCCTCTCACCTTGAACAAGGTGTGACTGTAAAGTAATAAGACAAATCTTTTTAAACAAACCTGCCAGAATATATCCATTAAGAAGAGTGTTGTTTTTTCAAGCCAGTCAAATTGGGAATGTGTGTGTACATACATATACACATAATGTACAGCATTGACAGTGTTAAATATTGTTAGCATTGGTTTTGTGAGTTGTCTTTTTAATTGAATGATTTAAAAATATCTGCAGTGTATCAGATCTTTTTCTTTTCTAGGTAAATTTGAATGTTGACAACAATCAAAAGTTATTTAGAGGCAGTTGTGATGAATAAGATGTTTCCCTAGGCAAGGTAATGAGGGTTTTAGTTAAAAGAGAGAAAAGGACTATAAAGGAAGGAAACTTACTTTTTATATGCTCATGCACTCTTTCTTTACAGAATTCTCAAAAAGGACCTCTAGTGTTTGAGGTCATGTTCACATCAGTAGGATGAAAGGATAGTCTTCAGGGCTAGCTTTTTTAAAGTACAGCAGTCTTGACCTATTTACAAAATGAAAACTAAGTTGTCTAGGTGATCAACATTTGTTTTATTATCCATAAGTATTTTATGCACTAGGCATTCATTCATTATTTTACACAAATAGTTGTGATATAGCTTTCTTTTCCTGTTGGAGGCAGTTTTGAATAAAACAAAGGAAACTCTTCAAATATCAAATGAAGTACATCAAAAAGCACTTAATAAGCATATACTTTGTCCTTGTGTTATGCAAGCCCTGTTTGTGCACAAAAGACAGGGTACATAATTCCTGCCTGAGAGAACTTTGGGTTTTCTTTTTGACAAGATCAGTCCTATCTAGATAACACAGCTAGGGCATGCAGCTATAAAAGACTATGCAGGCTGTCTTCAGTATGCAGATGAATTCTGTTCTAAAGCAGGTTTCTACAAAGAGTTTTGCTGAAACCTAGCTATGCCGTTTGTTTATGTGGCATTTGTAGCTGTTTCCATGCTGTATCAGCAGGGCCTGTGGCCTAAGATATTTACCCTCTTGGTGATCTCCATTGTAAAAGCTCATTTATACCTTAGTTTTCCCATTAAAGACTACAGTAGGGATGAGGATTTGATTCCTAAACTGTCCCAATCTGTGAATGCCTAGAAGCTAGAGATCATGTCTTCCATGTTCTAGCCAACCACCAAAGACTGCCTGGCACTAGTAAGCCACTCAGGTTGTGATTGCACTTAATCCTGTGCTGCTTGGTCTCATAGTGACACTGATGGTAGGTGTCCTAGGAAGGTGTTATATCTTCCTGCAGGTAAGGTCAGTGATAGAGTATACTTTAGGGCTTCTGTTATTGTTCTAGACAGTACATGGCATGAAGACCAGAAAAATGGAAAATTATTCAAACTGCTTCCAGCTATAATGGAGTGACAGGCACTGGTTTACCTTACCATCTTAACTGACTAGAAAATCAGACACAGCTACTGAAAGGTACATTTTAGCTGTAGGTCAATAAGCATCACAGGATGGTGATCCCCAAGAGAAAGGAAATAAATAAGGGAGCCTCATCACTGTCCCAGTTACTGCCTGGGAAGAGTTTCCAGGCAGTGGCATGGGAGGGGCAACCCAAATAGAGTTGGGTAGTCTTCTCAGGTGATGAGACAGTACAGAGTTGCAGGAGGCCGAGGAACTCCAGTGTCTGGAGAGGACGGGGTTGTGCAAAGACCAGCTCTGGATTGCTGCAGACTTGGTCTCCTCAAGTCTGATTCAGCACCAGTCTGCACATCTCATGAAGAAATTACAGGAGGCTGGGGAGAAGAGCAGCCAGAAATGAACAGGCAGGACAGTTGTAGGGGTTCACATGAGGCTGGGACTAGTTCATTTTCTCATTCATCAGTATAGAAAGGCCTCTTAGCACACAGGCATGGAGTGAGACCAAGTTACTGTTAGATCAAAAACTGTCCTAGACTCGCCAATGAAGCTTAAAAGTCAGCCTTAAAAGAATCTGGCTGATCCTGAGTAATTTAAAAGAATACATCAAAATTCAGCTCCAAAAAACATAAAATCTGAAATTGACATCCAGTCCAAAATTACCAGGCCTGCAAAGAAGCAAGAAAATATGACCCATAGCCAGACCAAAAAAGTTGGTCAAAAAAGGCCCCCCAATGACACAGATGGCAGAATTGCAGCTGAGGATGTTAAGCCAGCTCTTATAAATAAATACAGTATGTTCAAGGAGGTAAGAGAAAACATGAACGTGAGAAAAGTGGATGTAAGAACAACCTGGATCAAACTTCTTACAGTGAACTCGGGCTTGAAAATGTACAGGATTTATATTGACAGAAAAATAGGGAAGAATATGAGAAGATACAGTTTCTTGCTTTGGTGTTCTCTGTTTATCCCAAGCAATAATGTAGTTACAACATAGGGTTGTATACCAAGAATGGTGCCAGATATTTTACAAGGATGGATTTAATCCAGGTAAATGCAGTAGTTGGTACATACTCTGTGCATGGGGAATTATCCTGACATTGTGTTGGGGAATTCAAGGCACTCTGGTCTTCAGTTTAGTGCTTTTTTCCTTTATGGCACTTAACATAATTGGAAATTGTGTATCTATTTTTTTCCCTAGGGGCAAAGATCCTGTCTCTTGTGTCCACTCTTGTATATTCGTTGATTAATATGGTATTTGGAACATAGTAGGGTGGTGCTGAACAATTATTGTTTGGGGGAATTAAAGAGAATAAGGTAACTCACTGTGTGACCTTGGGGATTTGGCAGAGCTGGGACTTGATGTAGGCTCGTCTGATGGCAATGCCCATGCTTTAACCACTTCTTCGAATTGCTTCCAAAGTGGGTTAAATAAATTATGATGTATCCACTCGGTGGAATGTTACACAGTCATAAAAGAGGATGATTTTAAAAGCTTTGTATGCGCTATGGAAGTAAATACAAGATGACTGGACTATAGCTGTGTTAAGTTCGTTTCCAGTGAACAGAAGCTCAAAGTAGTATGTAAAAACAAAATGATGGTTATATTGATTAGACCATCAATGACATGTCTCTATTTTTAAGAAAATTACTGTAGAGTCAGGGCTGTAGGTCGCTGGTAGAGCACATACCAGGCCCTGAGTTTGATCCCCAGTAACACACACAACAGACTGAATTTTTGTTACAAGAGGGAAAAATCTTCATGAGGTAAAAGGTGGGGGGGACTTTTGTTATCTAAAGGAGATAACCATGAAGTTGTTGTCATTGTTGTTAGGTGCCGTCAAGTAGGTATCTGACTCATAGTGACCCTCTGTACCACAGGGGAAACACTATTGTCAGTGCTTCTCTGCTGTTCATAGGGTTTTCAATGGCAGATTGATTTTTGGGAGGGGGTTGCCAGGTCCTTCTCCCAAGCCTACAGCTTCTGGTGTTCCCAGGCGGTCTCCCATCCAGGTACTAACCAGGCCTGACCCTGCTTAGCTTCCAAGATCTGACGGGATCGGATGCCACAGGGCACAGGGCTGCAGGCAACCATGAAGTACCTATAGGATTTTTCTTTTCTTCTTCTTCTTGTTTATTTACTTATTTATTGGCAGAGATGGGCAGTGAACCCAGGGTCATGCATGTTACATTCCATCCCTTTTGTTCTTCTTAAGTTTATTCCATACCTTCAAGAAGAGCAGAGTGAATTGCTAGGATTGGTTAGAGTGAGTAAGAGATTGAAAGGTACTAGGAATATGTTGAAGAGGGCATGATTTTCCCTAGTAAGGAGGATCTCTAGGACTAAGGCTACTTGGTCCAAATACAAAGCAAGCTAAAATGTGGTTTGATCCTGAGCCACAAGTGAGCCCTGGAGAAGGACATGGAAGGCTAGCACAGGACTTGACTTTTGTGAGAGTTATATTTATACAGTGATAATGTGTTGGTTTTACTGTTTTTCACAGTTTAGAATTAATCTGTATTAAAGCATGTGAGGTTTACTTACAGTTTCAGAGCAGAAAGCCAATGTATCAACTTTATGATTGCAAAGGTGGAAACAGAAGAGAGAAAAGATGTTAGGGATGACCAAGAGAACCAGTATATTCACCCCAGAGGGTGAGGGCTTCCTGTGTAACCCATAGATGGAGAAGCTGGAAAGATGTAACCACACAGGAAAATAGTGAAAGAGTGAAGTCAAAAGAAAGACGCGAAGACAAAGGGAAAGTGGACAGAATCTGACCAGTGACCTAAATCCACACGTGCTGTCCAGAGTTGGCAAGCCAAGAAATAATGGCTGTTGCTTTTTGTTAGCACCGTGGTGGCTGGCCATTGAAACGTTAACCACCGTTGGAGGCTTTGCCACTGGGGCCTAGGGCAGGTGGAATGAGGGGACATCTTTACTGGTTTGTAAGCCACTGGATAAACTGGACTTCTTCACTGATGTGCATATGAGATTCCCACTGCTTCCTCTTTGCTCACTGTACATGAATCTGCTCCCTAGTTTTTCTCCTTTGAAGAAGTCCCCTACTTTCTCAACATTGAGCTCCTGTCTAACTCCAGTGTTGTGCTGTGGAACT